>OZ001353.1:7863643-8106148 GCA_963924055.1 Drosophila limbata
GTGCCGGAATATTTAACTTATTGCATGACAAGCAAATTCCACACCATACCGTAGTTGACGTGTAGGGCTATTGCAATATTATCAATTAATCATCAACACATACCAATGTTAAATGGACTTCAGTAATCGGTCGTCATGCAAATTGTACGTGTAGAGCGCATGAAGGGCCAGTGTTAAGCAACGCGCTTCGCTCGATGAATGGAAGCCAGCTCTGAGATATATATCGATTGTTCGCAACTGTTTGGCGCCCGTTTTTCAATATTCTGAATTTTCTTTATATTTTCGTTACGGGATAAAATTGAACAATGTTGAATTGTTTCCAGTGTGTAGCTGTGTTGAGAATGCTTTTATTTATTTAATAAGATGAGTACAAAATATTATTATTATTATTATTAAATTGTTCCAGCGAATAAATTACTAAGCGAGTTGACCTGTGGCACAGCGGAATGAAATTGATGTGAATCTCAAGCGAAAGCGATTTCTCTGGCACCCCTGTACATACATATGTATACAATACATACATATATTCTTGGCTTTGGGTAACTTAAATTAAATTCGTTGTTTGTTTTTGTTAAATGGATTTCTGAGTGTATGTTTTTATATTTTTGTTTGTTATATTCAAATAAAATTATCACCTTTCTTAAATTTCGTCCAATAAATTCGCTGTTGAAGTGTGTCAGGCATAGTAATGAGCATAAGCCCAGCTTAGGTCCGTCCCGGACCGTCTCAGGTAGGCGGCAGCTGCTCTTGTCTCAGTATATTCCTTCGTTTACGGCTTAGGTGTGCGCATCGACAATAAATATTGATCAGGTTTAAAATGTTATCTGACAGCGCTCTAAGCGACTGCGTTCAACCATCCGCTGGTCACGTCGCGATCGCTTCGTTGTCGGTAATCTATGTACCTACGTATATCGTCTGGCCGAAAGCCGAGACGAACCTGAACCTCTATAAAACTCACGCACTGACATTTCAACAGTTTCAGTTTCGATTCTCGCGCGGCTCGTTCAAGATCGGATCGTGTCGGCTCTATCGCACATTGAATAGGTACGTCAATTATTTTTTTTTTTTTTTAATTTGTTCATTATAAGAACTTGAAACGAGTCGTTGCACTCGCAATATGCTCGATTTTATAATTAATTCATTAATTTAAAATCGTAATTGCGTGCTTTGTTAATTAATGCCACAAAGTTAACTGCTGACTTTGCACTGAAAACATGCCTTGAGAATTATTTTCTAAATTATATATAGTTATATACATATATATAGTCAGTTGATTGTACTTTTATATAATTCAATACGCGTTCAATTCACTTTCAAGATTAATCCATCTCAAATCTTATCGTTTAGTGCCATGAAAGTAGCAAATAAATAGTTAACAAGTTGTTGGCCAGTTAATCTCCCTTATCAGCATTTATTTATGATTCTGATATGTGATTCTATCGGGATTACCCGAGTTGTCGACAGTCAAGTATTGAACTGGCGTTACAGTTTACTTAACAACTTTGAAGACCTATTCACCTACCCTATAATAGTTAAATATTTGTCAACTCATCGAACAGATTATAGCTTATAGAACTTTCCATATGTTAAGCCTAAATACTGTTTGTTATTCTATTTATTATAACAATATAAATTTAAATAAAGAATTCAAAAATGTAAATTACAAAATAAATTTAAATTATCTGGAGGTATCGAAAATGATAAAGGAAATAAAAACTCAAAAATAAAAAAACACGACTTTCCAGAATACGCGCTTAAAGTTTTCAGTTGCAGTAAAGTATTTACATGAGTAATATGTATAATCATTAATTAAAAGTTGTTTATGATTTAAGTTTAAATTTGAGTACTGCATTTCTCAGTTAAGTATAGAGAACATCTGTTCCTGTCGTTAAAACTGTAACGCCTCAAAATGGGTGGAAAGACTTACCAATAATAAATTAACAAGTTTTTTGTACCGCTTTTCTTATATAACTGAATGATTCTTATCGGCACAAGTTTTGAACTATAATTGCTTCGAGTAGTACTTGCTTATCAGCTCGAACACCTGTAATTACCTGGAAATGAGCACCTCAGAGGGTACTAAAACTGATTGTGCAACTGGTTAATTTGCAGATCTTACCTTCTAGCCGAGGTGGCAGGACTACGAGATATCCTGAGATATCTTAGGCAAGAATTTACATTTTTTTTTTAAATATTTTTAATGAGCTCAGAGTATAAAAAACTGAATCATTAATATTGATTATGTTTAAGTGATTAGATTGGGATCGAATAATATATATATACTGCATATAGTATTGGTTCTACAAAACTGACCTCAGAGTCATCTTAATCAATTTTCAGCTGAGACACTCATTATTTTGTTGCTCTATAAATAGAATCTAAGATCAACGTCACCAATGTGTGATTTTTCAATTGAAATAAATTAATGGCATATTTAAAATTCAAAATGTCTTCTTTCAGTTAAGAGTTTTGGCAACATGAAGCTTTTATTGTTAGCCCTTGTGGCTACATTGGCGGTAAGTTTTGGCCATAATCCTGGAATGTCATGATTTTCTTATGTAAATATCTTTTGGGATTACAGCTAACGCAAGCCATGGTCAAGGAGGAGATTGAGGCTAAGGAGTATTTGGCCAATTTGAATAAAGAGTTAGCCAAGCGTACCAATGTCGAGACGGAGGCGTCTTGGGCTTATGCTTCCAATATCAACGATGAGAACGAGAAGAAGAAGAACGAGATTGCCGCCGAGTTGGCCAAGTTCATGAAAGAGGTCTCTGCCGACATAAAGAAGTTCAATTGGCGCAGTTACCAATCGGAGGACGTGAAACGCCAGTTCAAGTCCCTGTCCAAGTTGGGCTATGCCGCCTTGTCCGAGTCGGACTATGCCGACTTCCTGGAGACTCTTTCGGCCATGGAGTCCAACTTCGCCAAGGTCAAGGTGTGCGACTTCAAAGATAGCAAGAAATGCGATCTGGCACTCGAGCCCGAGATCGAGGAAGTCATCACCACCAGTCGCAATCCCGAGGAGCTCAAGCACTACTGGGTGCAGTTCTACGACAAGGCGGGCACTGCGGTCCGTCCCCAGTTCGAGCGGTACATAGAGCTGAACACAAAGGCAGCCAAACTGAATAGTGAGTGCATTTTACTTCCTATTCTTAAGTCAATCAATAACCTGTCCCTCAAGAATTTAAAACCTAACTCTTATCTATCTTAAATTATTATTTTTTTATTACGATGCAGTCTTTGATCTATCTAAACTATATTCAAACTTAACTTTACATTTCTTCTTATTTTCTATCTTCTATTCCTACCCTAACCTTCCTTTGTTTTTCCCTTTTATTAGATTCTTTGATCTACCTTAATTATATTCTTATGCGACTTCACCTTTTTTCTATTATCACACAATCAATTCATTAATCTCTCTATTTTTCTTTTCTTATTCTTTTTTTAAATCTGTCCTTGAAATATTTTAACTATTTTCTTATGTTACTCGAACTTATATAATCCTCTCTCATTCTCTACTCTAGCCTCCCTCTATCCCTCTGTTTACTACTCTCAAATTTGTCTTTGATTTATGTTAAGAATATCCTTACGTAACTCTATCTTTCCTTCAACTCCTACTAAACCCTGTACTAAACTTCTTCTATTCTTCCCTGATTCTTTTCACAAATCTTCCTTTGATCTAGTTTAACTACATTCTTAAATAACTTAATCCATCATCTATCCTCACACAATCAATTCATTAACACCTATTGTTAACATTCCCAATTCTATTCTCAAATCTTTCTTTGACCTATCTAAACATATTCTTAAGATACTTCAGATATTTCCTACTACCACCATCTAATCCTATGCTTAACTCCTATGCATCTGTCTGCGTCTGTCTTTGATCAATCCAACATAATCTCTCTTTTTATTGCTCCCTCAATAATTAATCTCTCTGTATTCTCAATCCCTGACAGACTTTACTTCGGGCGCTGAGGTCTGGCTGGATGAATACGAGGATCCAACATTTGAGAAACAACTGGAGGATATATTCGCCGAGATTCGTCCGCTCTATGAGCAAGTCCATGGCTATGTGAGGTATCGCTTGAGGAAGCATTACGGTGATGAGGTCGTGTCTGAGAAGGGTCCGTTGCCCATGCACCTGCTGGGCAACATGTGGGCACAACAATGGTCTGAGATTGCCCCATTGGTGTCTCCTTTCCCGGACAAGCCACTGGTCGATGTGTCCGGCGAGATGGTCAAACAGGGCTACACTCCTCTGAAGATGTTCCAAATGGGCGAAGATTTCTTTACCTCCATGAACCTTACGAAGTTGCCACAGTGAGTTTAGACCCTGTTTTTCTTGGCTTGGATCTTATTCGAGGCTTTTCCCAATTGCAGAGATTTCTGGGACAAGTCGATCATTGAGAAGCCCGACGATGGCCGTGATTTGATCTGTCACGCCAGTGCCTGGGACTTTTACGTGACGGATGATGTGCGAATTAAGCAGTGCACTCAGGTCACTCAAAGCCAGCTCTTCACGGTGCACCATGAACTGGGCCACATCCAGTACTTCCTGCAGTATCAGCATCAGCCTTTTGTGTATCGCACCGGGGCTAATCCTGGCTTCCATGAAGCTGTTGGCGATGTCCTATCGCTGTCGGTGTCGACGCCCAAGCATCTGGAGAAGATCGGTCTGCTTAAGAACTTTGTGCTCGACGAGGAGGCACGTATCAATCAGCTCTTCCTGACCGCCCTGGACAAGATCGTGTTCTTGCCTTTTGCCTTCACCATGGACAAGTACCGTTGGTCCCTGTTCCGCGGCGAGGTGGACAAATCCAAATGGAACTGCGCCTTCTGGAAGCTGCGCGAGGAGTACTCTGGCATTGAGCCGCCAGTTGTGCGCACCGAGAAGGACTTTGATGCTCCTGCCAAGTATCACGTTTCCGCAGATGTCGAATACCTGAGGTGGGTCAATCCTTTATAGATCTTGAGTTTTTGGTCATTGGAGTATATCGGCTTTTATCCTCCACACAGATACCTGGTCTCTTTCATCATACAATTCCAATTCTACAAGTCCGCCTGCATCCAGGCTGGTCAATACGATCCCAAGAATCCTGAATTGCCCTTGGATAACTGTGATATCTATGGCAGCGCAGCCGCCGGCGCAGCTTTCCAGTGAGTACTACAAACCTGGATAAATTTGTATGCCGTCTAAAACTGCATTATCCTAATCTTAACAGAAAAATGCTTTCAATGGGCGCCTCAAGGCCCTGGCCCGATGCACTGGAGGCCTTCAACGGGGAGCGCATCATGACCGGCAAGGCCATCGCCGAGTTCTTTGAGCCCCTCCGTGTCTGGCTGGAGGCTGAGAATGCCAAGAACAATGTCCACATTGGCTGGACTTCCTCCGACAGTAAGTCCCTGTAAGTTCATCACTTATCGATTTTATTAACGTCTCTTCTCTTGCAGAATGTGTGTCTTCCTAATGGAAAAGTTCCAACAACTTATCGAAGCTCTTTGCTTAATAAATAATTATGTGCAGTATTAAAAGCCATATAAAAATCAAAACTATTGACTTTCTCTGGTAAAATGGAGCATATTACAATCTAAAAGATATTCTTAACTTCTCTTTAATTGGAAAAGTACCAAAACATTTCAAAGTTCTTTTGAAAATAAAGTTTTTTCTTGCTTATGAATTTTTATTTGGTATTAAAAGCCATTTATAACAAATGAAAGCCATTGAGTTTCTGTGGTGTAATGGAACATATACTTAATAAACTAAAATATTTTCTTAATTTTTTTTAAATTGTAAAAAGAAAAAAAAAAAATGTTGTTTAGTAAACAATGGATTCTCTTATATTTATACCAATGTGAAGCAAGTTAGAAAAGTCCCATCCAATTTTCAAAGTTCTTTGCTTTAGAAATGTTTTCTTAAAAATTAATTATCTGCCGTTTCTGAAAAAGCCAGCTCTGATTTCATTTCCAAAAGTAACAACCCAATTTTAAAGTTCTTTTTCCAATAAAGTTTTTTCATACATAAAGCTATTTAAAAATCCAAACTCGTTGCTTTTACTAAGTGGAGCACATTATAATTACAAATTGTCCATTGAACAACCAATTTATCTATGGACTTGCTTGACCCTGGCACTTTTGGCCAGTTGCTTCCCATAGCTGCGCATGCTCGGAACGTTTTTGGCTAAGTCACAAACATGGTTACGTGTCTCGAATCTTAACATACCTCTAAACACTATAGAAAGTGTGAATAACTCTTAAAGAGTTGTTAAGAAGTTAAAATCTGTGAAATGCTTAAAGCTCTAATAATCTTTGTAAGTAGTTAATTGATGAGAGAGGAATTTATTCTCATTCATTAAAAAGGACGACGAAGGAAGTATACTTTGTATATCCTTTAATTATTCTGTTGATTTGGAATAATTTAAAAGTTTTTTCTATTAAAATGTAATAATTTGTAAAGTGTAGGTTTTTTTTAGCAACTTGTTTTAGAATATACTCGTAAGCAATGTTGTTATACCCGTTACTTATTAAAAATAAGTTAAAGGGGATATTGTATTCGTTGCAATGTATGTAACAGGGAGAAGGAAGCATCTCTGACCCTATAAAGTATATATATTCTTGATCAGCATCAACAGCCGAGTCGATACAGTCATGTCCGTCTGTCCGTCTGTGTGAGCGCCTAGATCTCAGAGACTATAAGAGCTAGAGCAACCAAATTTGGCACACAGATTTCTATAATCCCCACGCAGATCAAGTTTGTTTCAAAATTCTGCCACGCCCCTTTCCGCCTCCGTAAATCGCGAAAATCCACCACACGCACAGTTTTCAAGATATTTGGATTTTTTAAACTGTTATCCTTAGTTACTACTATTAACTATCATCCTACCTAATCCCAACAAGATCGGACAAATAGAAAGGTGGTACTGGCTGATTAAAGCTTTAAAGCAATAAAAGTGCCTAAAAGCATGCAATAAAAAAAAAAGTTTAATTTATTTAGGTAAGTAACGGGTATCCTATAATCGGGAGCTCGACTATAGCTTTTCCCACTTGTTTTTTTTATCTAGACAAAGCTCAAATTTTAGCGTTATATGTAAAATATACGAAAGCATTCTATTACAAACTGCAGAAATTTGTAAGTCAGGTAGCATTCATGAACTTTCTCGTGATGCATTTTTTATAAGTGTTTATTTATATTAACATTACCGTATAAATTGATATACCTTAACATTGTTGGAAGTAACATATACATATGTTAGTAACAATAAATTCAAAATCCATTTAGGAATGTGAGGAGAGGTTAATTTTACGAATAATAAAAATAAAATTCGAATTGATGAGATTTTTCACAATATCTTAATATGTGTAGTTTGTGGTTTAGTCCAGTTTATCTTCTGTTTCTCGAGCCAAAGATCTTTTAATAGTTATTTCAATTTAACCGCTTTTAAGTTTGGGCTGGCATTAATGTCGGCTAGTCCAATGCCCGATCCCAACTTGGCTGCGTTTCTGAAGGAGGTGAATCAACAGATTGCCGTTGTCTATGATGAGGAGGGATTGGCCCTGCTGCAGAATGAGCTGCACGGACGCAACGATGTCGTTGCACTACAGCTGGCGGAGATTGCCAATGAGAAGCTGCTGAGGTATGTGAAGAGCCAGAGCACTCGAGTGGCTAAGTTCAAGAGACTGCAGTTGGGGGATGCACTGCAGCGGCGTCAGCTGGAGCGAGTGCCACTTCTAGGCTACGATGCACTTGGCGACGTGGAAGCGAATCAACTTTATGCCCTGGCAGCCAACATGAGCGACAGCTACCAAAGGGTGAAACTATGCGGATTTAGACAGCCAAATGACTGCACACTGCGGCTTATTCCGGAAGTGCAGCGGCTGGTGCAGGAGAGTCGCAATCTTGCGGAGATTGAGTATTATTGGCTGGAGTGGCGACGGATCACAGGTCTGGCCACACGTCAGCAGTTCGTCTCCTTCATGGAGTTGTACAAAAAGACAGCCAAACTCAATGGGTTTGTCCATGCGGAGGACTATTGGTTCCGCAATCTGGAGCTGACTGGCCACCAGACCATGACGCTGTTGAATGAACTGATGGCGTCACTGCGACCGCTATTCCTTCAGTTCCATGCACACGTGCGCGGATCGCTCAGGAAGATGCATGGGGAGCGTCTAGTGGCCCGAGGACGACCCTATCCACAACACCTGGCTGAGGTCTTTCTGGGCAATGCCTTTGGACGTGCCCGTGCCGACAGGTTTGTGGATCTGCCATCACCCGAGGCGGGACTGGCCAATATTACGGATGCACTGCATCGACGGGGATTGACTACAACACAGCGTGTATTTTGGAATGTGGCAGAGTATTTTCGCGGACTGGGACTACTTCAACTGGAGGGGTGAGTCATCAAATTAGATTCAGAAAAAGAGTAAGATTGCCGTAATTACACAGAGGAAAGTCAAGTACAAATAATCCCAAAAGCAGACTGAGCTAGGAATTTGCAAAACTGAGATCTTATTTTAAGATTTCTTGGCAACTTTAAGTACGTTTTAGAATTAATTAATTAATGCCTTGAACTTGTTTTAAGCTAAAAACATTATCATATTTAAGTTCATTTAAATTTTCAGATATACTATATATGTATGTACAAAGTAAACACTAATAGTGCCAAATAACAAAATTAAATAAAATTTAATAGGTTCACCTTTAGGCGGCCAGAATTGGTTGAGAATTCAGAGGTGCCAGAATGACAAAAATATCTTGAACAAGTCTCAAAATTAACTTATTTCTAGTTCAAAACATTCTCATATTTAAGTTAATTTAAATTTTAAACCATACTAAATTATGTACACAGAAACCAAAATTTTGAAATCGAATATTAAGTAAAGGAAAACTCTGTTGTTCCTGAGGTATTTAAATCGCTTTAGCTCAGGAATGGTTAGTCAAAATTAAAAATTTAAGATCCACAAAAATGTAAAAATTTTAAGACCTAGATTCAAATGCGCACATACTTTATTTTAGAATGGTATTTTTTTCTGATTGAAGTCTCTTTTCCGCCCTTAAACTGGTATCCTTCCACAGTTCTCTCTGGGCAAATGCACAGCCAGTTTCTACCCAGAACGAGGATCACTGCTGGCACAAGGCCTGGCGATTCCCCACCTTGTCCAGAACAAACTTTAGCTTCTGTCCGCTGAACGATGAGGAGCGATTCTTCAACATGTTTGAGGCACAGTGTGATCTGCACTATCTCCGAGCTGCCGCAGTGCAGCCAACTCTGTTGCGGGAGGAACCCTTTCCGAACTTCGGCGATGCGTTGGGCAAATGCTTCTCCCTGGCCGCCTCCTCGCCGCGATATCTGCGCAAGCTGGGACTCCTGCAGGGTACACAGTGGTTGAGTGTACCCTCTCGCCTCAATCGCTTGTATCTGCAGGGCTTGAGGATTATCTTCTTAATCCCCGTTTTTTATGTGCTGGATCGCTACCGAGAGGAGGTGCTCAGGGGCCACATCAAGGCGGATGACAACGAAGCCTTCTGGAGGCTAACGGAGATGTACACCGGAGCCACTGCTCCACAAAGACGCAACAACGATCAGTTCGATGTGCCAAGTCTACTCCATGCCATGTCCCTGGGATCATCGCTTCATTACAAAGAAGTCCTGCAGCAGCTCCTGGGCACTGGTGAACTGAGTATGGATGGTCTCTTGACGTATTTTAAGCCTCTACAAGATTGGCTAACTCTGCAGAATCGTCAGAATGGCGCGGAAGTGGGATGGCAATAGTTTTTATTGTTTTCTCCTGAAAGTATGCTACAAGCTTTTTTAAAACTATTTTAATATGCTCTCGAAAGTATGCACTAAATCATATTTAAGATGCATCAGATGAATTACCCATTTTCAGCCGCTATACAAAAAGCAGTGAGTTTTTCATTAAAAACCACATTTCTAGGCTAATTTGGATCTTCTAAAACCGAATATGAGGTTAAAAATCAAATTAAAATTCACATTTTTTTAAACTTAAATATTTTTTAAAATAAAATTTAAAATAAATTTGTAATTTTTAAATGTGGGATTACCAGAGTAAACATTTTCTGGATTTTATAATTTTCTTAGTTTTCCATTTGGATTTGAATACGTTGGTTAACATAAGAAAAACGGTGTGAAAATTAAAAATTTTGCTGTTCGACTAGTCGAACAGCGGCCGAAAATGGGTTAAATGCAGGGGGTCGATCGTATTTGATTTGTTTATTTATCCTAATAAATAATTATATTTTACAATTGATTGAAGTTTTTTTGATTTGAAGATAAACTAGTGTCAATCTTACCTTCTACTATAGTAAATCTTAGCCATTGATTTTAGTTTATTTTCTGATCATCCATTAAATCGTAGGAATCATTCAAACTTTGTTATTTTATGTATAAAGGCAAAATGGAATTCCGATGCGATAAATGCTGAACTGCTTTAAGTTTGATTTGTCTCCTATTTTTATTTATTACAAAATCACCACAAAAGCAAATAAATAAAAAGGTTGTGTTAAAAAAATGAGAGCAATTAAATTGTGCATAAAGCGCATCGAACTCTTTGTTCTAAAAATAAGCGGAAAGAATCTGACACAAAATTAAAATGGAGACACTATAATTAAAATGCAGTTCATTATGCTGACTCCCGGAGGTGCTTCCCTCAGTAGCTATTAGTTACTACCAAGTTGGTTAGTTTAAGTAAATTACTGTTGACTGCCTGATGCCAATTGGATGTACAAGGGTAGGGGCGTAACGAGTACTGAAATTATTCATTCATACACTCATAGCTCAATTAGTTACAGACACCTAATGGAAATTGATTTTCCCACGGTCACTATCTCTGACTCTAGACTCTAGAGCTTATATTTAGTATACCACCACACTAAGAATTTATCTTATGACCTTGGCTTTCAGCTCTTAAAAATATAAATAAATAATTAAATTGTAGAACAATTCCAGGTATAAATTTACTTATATTACTTCAACCACATCACAGCGCTAGCGCTTATTTATGAGCTCATTTCCGAGACAGAACCCCATCTCAATCCCGAACTAATTACGAGCTGAATCATATCTGTTTTTATACCCTGTACTCAATGAAAATGAAGTAATGCCTAAAAGCCCCTTCAGACGAGCGCTTTTTCACCGACACTTTTTGTCATTTTTTGTCAAAAAGCTGTCCGTGTCGCGTAACCACACAAAATTTCAAAGCGCCGGTGAAAAACCGAAGCTCACCGATGGAAATGGAACACGTTCTATTCCATCGGTGAGCGATGGTGATCGACACTGACAGCTTTTTGACAAAAAGTGTCGGTAAAAAATTGCTCGTCTGAAGGGGCTTTAACTCTTTTTGACAAATCATTTTACATTTGTTTTAGATTTATGAAATACAAATTCAAGGTCATCTGATAATGAATTCGTTCAGCCTTTCAGTCTATGTATATAATATTTGACACCACAAATTGATTAACTTCAAATTCGCTTTAGTGTAGTGTGCTGAGAATCTTCTAGTCGAGTAGACTCGCTTTTACGTGTGCTGAGTAATTTGATATGCCCGATGCGGCAATCAAGCTATCAATCAAGTTGAGGACTTGCTGGCGAGTCATGACTCGCCCAGTTAGCACCTCGTAGATAGTGCCCTCTTTCTCTCTATTTCTCCATCTCCATATCCATCTCTCTCTGCCTCGCTTTCCTTATCATTCATTGGATCTTACCTGCTTCATCATCAATTACCCCCTAGCCCCCTTCACAACAACTTTGCATGAGTCAAGACATTTTTCACATGCGGCTAGGTCAAGAGTGACTACAACAAACATTCCGCAAGCTTCACAGACATTGGGGCAAGTGTGCGGGTGCTTTTTGCATCACTGTGGAACGCATGCGCCGCAGCAACGACATGGGCAGAGACTGCGACGCAAGCGCAAGCGCAGACGCCAACGTCGACAGTGCTTAACGCTTGAGCATTAGGAAAATTAGTTTTGCAAACTCATTGAAACATTATATGATATGGTACAATATTATATGTTATTTAGTCATAGTCCCACGTGAAGGTAATAAGAAAATGCATATAGACTTAATCAAATCGAATGCCACAGTCCTGTTCAATTTGGGGACTAGATTTATGATGAGATAAATATAATTTTCCATGAGTTAATATTCATTTTCATTTTAATAGAAGAACAATTATAGAAATGCTTACTGATCAAGACTACAAAAATTTTAAATTTTGAGAAAAGTTTATTTCGACGATTCAAGCTACAGAGCTAGATTTCAGAAACTTTTTCACGATTTTTTCAAAGACTAAGAAATCTGATTGAATAGAGAGTTTTTATGTATTACTAGTTTGCTGATTTGCTTCAGAATTGATTACTGATCAATCACAGGTAAGACTATAATTACTGCTTGATGAATGCACCTAGTAATTCTATAGTACTACTAATAGGATTATATACGAGAATTTAGCTATGTTTTAAAAATAAAGTCAGAAAGAAACAAGTTACTCGGTTGCTGTATTTCTGACAACTAAAATTCCATGCGCTTAAATCTACATATCAGAGAGTATTTAACTTTCACTTCTTTTATTAAATCTCAACTGTAACTAAATAAATTTAGGATCGTTTGAAACAGTGAATTGTAAGCGAAGTATAAACTCAAATTCTCTCCGAGCACTCTCGCTTATTTAAAATCTTTAAGAGCCGGCAACTCATACATTTACTATTATTCATGAGTATTCACTCATTTAAGAGTGGTTTACAGTGACTTTCTCACAGTCACTATTATTCTGCGGTTACAATCTTTTTTTGACTGATTAGCACTCACATACATATACTTATGTATGAGTGTAAGTTTGAGTACAAGTATTTGTTGTCGTATAGTACTTGTCTGTGGCGTCCTCACCCTCCCTTATAATTGCAAGCATGCAAAACATTTAAATGCACACACATATACACACACACACACACAGTCACATGTACACCATTGTTATTCCCAAGCTTACGGATGATTTTACGTGTTGTTGTTGTTGCTGTTGTTGTCGTCGACAGCGTGTTGTTAACGTCGGCAGAGACAGAGGCAGAGCGCACCGAGTGCTAATTGCGATTATCTCACACAACATATAGAAGCACTGGGCTTTGCTTTGACTGCGACTGCGACTGCGACGGTGACTGCGACTGCAACTGAGATGTTGTTGAAATTTGAATTCATTTTCGAGTCGAAAAAAAAGTCACAAAGTAATTTTGAAAATAAAAATTCTTACACTCAAGTCAGTAGAGTTTTAGACGCGTTACGTGACGATACGTGGGTGTATGTGGGCTCCGAAAAGTCCGAAACGGTAACAAGTAGTGCGCTGACAGTGTTGAAAAGTGTCTAAAGTGATCAAGAAATTTCTCTATGCTAATCTGATCTTTTTGTGAATTAAGGATCGCATATAGATATATTAAAATCTTCCCAAGTGAAGTTTTTTTGAATAAATATTCTGTTCTTCCGCTTTGTATTATATAATCGTGTTGAAAACAATGTCACTATGCTGTAATTAAAATTGCTAATTGCTTGTGAAAGATTTAATAAGTGGTGCGAGTTGACCTTGACAGTGCTTAATATAAAGATCTCATTGTTGAATAAGCAAAAACATGTGGCACAGTCTAATTTTGATATGCTCCGCTATATGGAGTTTAGTCTATGGCAATCCACAACTCAGCTTGCCGACGCCACAGCCGGAGATCTTCTACAATGGCTACACGCCCAATGTGGCAACCACGCCCGCCCAGCTAAGGGCCGATCGCGATCGCAGTCACCGCTATGGTCCCCCCTATGCGGATGATGGAGGAGGGGGCGGAGACACTGGTGCGGGGAGCAGCAGCAGTGATGATGGACTGGACGACTTTAGGGTGGGTTTTATATAGAGAGAAACTTAAACTTAGATATATGTAGATACAGATATAGATATATCATTTACTGACTGATCTCTCATTTGCAGTACGGTCAGACCTATGACGAACGAATGCGACTGGGATACGCCTATCCCACGCCCCGTCTGAACTTTAGTGATCGCACGGATGATTCACCCTTCAGTGGAGGGGATGTCAATCGATATGGTGGCCAAGATAATCGTTATGCGAATCACAATTATGGGCCAACTTCTAGCACCGATCGCAACTATTACGATCTTAACAATAATAAAAACAACAACAACAACTATGGATCCAACAACAGGGCAAACGATCAATATGATTACAACAACAATCCGAATGTGGAATTTGTGAATGTGAATAATCGCAATCGCTTCGAGAATCCCTATCTGTCCAATCAGGATCGATTTAATCTGAATCAGGCTTACACGGATCGCCAGCGTTTTCAGCAGGATCGTCGCTATCAACAGGAGCTGGAGAAGCTCCGCAATCTCCTCGTCGAAACGGACCAAAAGGGTTCCCTCGAGTGCACCGCTAATGTGGCGGCTCAGTGGAATTTTGAGACAAATGTGAACGATTTTACACAGACGGAAGCGGTGAGTGGATCAGAGTGGGGTAAAGTCAGCCTAAATGCCCTTGAAATATTGTTATTGCAATTGTTATTGTAATTGCAATTGAAATTGGAATTGTTGTGAATCGACACGCAATCTTTTAACATGTCTGTGCTTGAGTGTATTTTCATCAGCTTCAGTTAGAGTTGTAAGCAACTTGGCAATTTTCTTGACGTAGAAAAAAAAACACAACTTAAAAATACACACACAACAAAATCATCCGATGAAGGTCGTTTACCTGGCGAGGTTCCCAGGCAGACATGCCAATGTCAAAGTATTGTACTCTGGGAGTTTTGGACTATCTTGCTGGGCGAAGCATGATCTTAACATGTCTGATATCCACATACGTCCAAGGCTTTGGGCTTCATATACACTAAGTAAAAGTCGAACCTGCATGCGTTGAGTTTATATAACTTCAATTTTAATTATAGCTTACAACAGTCAAATTACATTTTCTTTACTACTACTTAATATTGTTTTGATACAATTTTTTTTTGCATTTCTAATATTTCTAAAATCTGCCCTGGCTTTTTACGTGCAATCGTAAACTACAAGATTGGGATCTTTGTTATTCAATTTATTTCAGTAAAAGAAAAGACAAACTTGATTTTGAGATCAATGGATTTTTTCTTGCAACAAACTTAAAGGTCGGAATTAAAGCTCATATCGGTTTTTAGATGAATATTTTTCAGGTATTAAAACAGATTTATGTGTTAAAAACTTATTAAAACAGATTTTTATGTTAATCGTTGTTTCGCTGTTTTCACCGAAATGAAATTTTCTAAGCATCTATATTTGTTCTTGGCTTTCAAATTCGTTGGTTTTTCATAAAAAGTAGCTGGAATCTTACGGTTTTTTAGACAGTTTGCAAAGCATCAACTTAAAATGATGATAATGATTGATTGATTGCTTGACTGTTCTTTCGTTTGTTATTAATTTTTTTTTTGTTCTATCAAAAATTTATTAACTATAATCAATCCTTCAATTGAAATATGATGAACAATGCGATTCTTAATTATTTATTGAAATGACCGATGTTCAAAACAAACATCGATGCATGTATATACTTTCGAAACAACGACTTGTCTCTAATTTCTAATGAATCTCTCTCTATTAACCTTCCACAGTTAAATGCCCAGCAACGTTATGTGGAGTATCAGCGAATTACGGCCGATCAGTCGAAGCATATTAACAAGGACCTCATATTCGATCGTCGACTCTATCGACAGCTGATGCTGCAATCTGAAGTCGGACCCAATGCGCTTCCACTGGATGTTCTGGATAGGGTAAGGATGATCCTACGATCTGTCATTCGATGATAACGTAATATTTCTCTTTTCAGTACAATCGGTTGTTGAATGAAATGCTTTTCCTATATAATGGAGCTAGCATCTGCGCCTATCAGCAGCCATTTCAGTGCGATCTGCATTACATTCCCCACTTGAAGGACATCATGGCCAAGAGCAGGGACTGGGATGAGCTGCAGCACACCTGGGTGGAGTATCATCGCAAGGCGGGACGCGGAATGCGCGATAATTACGAGCAGCTGATTGACGTGATGCAGGAGGTGGCCTATGTAAACAGTAAGTTACTTCCCAGATGTAAATATGAATGAATATGCATATAATACTAACTGATTCACAGATGTTACCAATGGCGGGGAGTATTGGTATTTGGCCTATGAGTCGGGTAACTTTCGCCAGGATATGGATATTGTTTGGGAGCAAATTCGTCCACTTTATGAGTTACTCCACTCGTATGTTAGACGCAAGCTGAGGGATTACTACGGACCAGATCGCATCAATCGGATTGCGCCAATTCCATCGCATATCTTGGGCAATATGTACGGCCAGTCCTGGTCGAATGTCCTGGACATAATAATACCCTATCCGGGTCGTAAGCTCATCGATGTGACGCCTCGCATGGTGGAGCAGGGCTATACACCTCTGTTGATGTTTCAGCTGGCCGAGGAGTTTTTCACATCCATCAATATGTCCGCGGTGGGGCCGGAGTTCTATAGGAATTCCGTATTTGAGCAGCCGCTGGACAGACGCGTCTTGTGCGAGCCCTCCGCCTGGGACTTTTGCAATCGCCACGATTTTCGCGTCAAGATTTGTACGGATATCAATCAGCGCAGTCTGATCAGTGTGCATCATGAGATGGCGCACATCCAGTACTTCCTGCAGTACCGTCACCTGCCCAAGGTCTTCCGGAATGGCGCCAATCCGGCATTCCATCAGGCAGTCGGCGACGCGATTGGTCTGTCCGTCTCTACGCCGAAGCATTTGCAGACCTTGGGGCTGCTCCAACGCTCCCTGGATGAGAGCAGCTATGACATTAACTACTTGTTCACCATGGCCATTGACAAGGCAAGTCAAATCAAAAGTTAATGGATAAATACTCATAATATACTCAATATTCAGGTCGCATTTCTGCCCTTTGCCTTGTCCTTGGACAACTGGCGCTATGACATCTTCAGTGGGAATGTGAACAAGAGAATTATGAACTGTCACTACTGGAACTTGCGGTAATAATTGGCTAGGTCTTAAATTTCTCCAAATTGGTTTAAGTTTCTGTTATTGCAGTGAGAGGTATGCGGGCATAAAGCCGCCTGTCTTACGCTCTGAACAGGACTTTGACTTGGGTGCCAAGTATCATGTACCCGCAAATATACCCTACATTAAGTGAGTACACATTTTGAATTCAATTAATAAATCAAAGCAAGGCATGACATATCAATTGATGGTTGTAATTTAAATTTTAATTTCAATTAATAAATCAATTATTAAATTATTAATTATTTAATCAAAGAAAGTCATGACAGTAATGGTAAATATCAATTAATGGTTCTAAAAATACATCAAGTATTAATTTTACCATTTTACAAATATATAGATCACTTATCATACTTTTATTACTTTAATTTTAATATTCTTATTATTTTTATAAATAAATAAGCTTAAAAATTGCATGCCATTATCTAAAATAATAGAAAATGATGAAAATTAAATACGATTTTGTCAAAGGAATAATACATTTAAATAATATGTTTTATCCATGACTTTTCCACCTGTAAAGCGCATTGATTACATATTATATGTATTACCGCATGAAATGTTGATGTCTTATCTAATTCGCAACATAACCCAAATGCAGCAATTAAAAAGCAAATAAACCGAAAGCTGTTATTAATTTTGTTATATTCAATTACAATTTAAACACACACACACACACACACACACACTCATTTCGAGTATTTTCTATCAAAACGGCGTCGATTACGCGTCGTAATATTCGGACTGCTAAAACTCCAAGCCAATGTGGTTACAAGTTGGCCCACTGACTGCACATAATGACCAGTCCAGTAGACAAGTCAGACAGAAAGACAGACAGTGGGACAGAGAGACAGACGGACAAACAAAGACACACATGTTTGGCTGGAAATGAAAGAAAATGAAATAGAAAACTTGCATGTTGAAAATATTTCCCGCATTCACTTTCCACTTGGCTGGGGACTGGGTCTGGTTCGCATTGACTCGACTCGACTCCAGTCGGCACAGCTCTGACATCATTTAAATAAGCCAAAATAGAAACGGTTACGAAAAGCCGTATATTGAATTGTCTCCTATGCAGGCTCTCTGTCTGGCAAACTGACCCATTAAACCAGAGAGATAGATAGATAGACTTTGTGCTAGTTTGAACGACTAGCAGACACCTTATACTAAGACCGGAATGCTTGAAAGTTTTTTATACTAAATGTGTTTTTCATCGGATTGTTCCTATGGCAGCTATAAGATATAGTCATTCCACTTTGACCAAATTTGGTCAGAATGTAAGAGACAGTACCAAACATGTAATCTGTGAGTTTGGTTGAGATATCTTAAGAAACAAAAAAGTTTTTTATACTAAATGTGTTTTTCATCGGATTGTTCCTATGGCAGCTATAAGATATCGTCATTCCACTTTGACCAAATATGGTCAGAATGTAAGAGACAGTACCAAACATGTAATCTGTGAGTTTGGTTGAGATATCTTAAGAAACAAAAAAGTTTTTCATACTAAGCAATTCCGTGACCTTTGACCTTGATTTTGACCCTCTTACAGGTGGAATTTCGCAAAACGCCGTCTTATTGCACGATGAAATTATCTCATCTATGTTGTGTGCAAATTTCAGCTCTCTATCTTTTACCGTTTGGGCTGCACGTTGATTCTCAGTGAGTCAGTCAGTGAGTCAGTCAGTCAGTGAGTCAGGACAAAGAGTTTTATATATATAGATTATGTAGCCCTTTATTACCCTTAATGTTATTTTATATAACTAACTTTATCAGTCTTATATATCCAATTTGAATGGTTACAGGGTATGAAAACACAAATTTTTCCAGCGAATGCAAATGCAAATCTATGTCACAACAAAGCGGTGCCGAGTGGGGCAATGGCACCACCATTTTCTGGTGGTGTAAATGACTTGACCATTAAAGCTGACCGTGCCGACCAGTTGGAACAATGTTTTCTATACTACGGGTATTACATTTTTTTCTTTTCTTTTCTTTTTCTTTTTATTTTATTTTGCTTCATTTGGTTTTTCATTCGCAACTCGTTGCCTGCAGTTTAAGTTAGTTTTTGTTAATTTCGTTGGCCCAAAACGTCTATCGTCTATTTAAAATGGAAGACAGGGCTTTGAACGTTATGACAACCATAGTGGGGCAAATTGCATAAGATTTCGCCAACGTTTTGACCGCAATAGATTGCGGTTTAGTTTGGTGTTGCGTTCTTTCAAGGTGTAGTGCAAGCCAAACAAGTATTGATAAATTGTGAAAAACTGGGGGACATGCAAACTGAAAACCCCTTTTGAATAACAGTTATAAGCTTTTAATTAGCCAGACATGAATCCATTAGCCAGACTTTTATGGCTGTCCATTCTTTTACTAGGGGGATTGCAACACTCGTTAGCCTATTGTTTATGTTGCTGTGTGTGTGTGTGTGTTGATTATTTATTGCATAATCCATAAACTGCAAATGCTACAGTTACATAAACAAAAGCGAACAGAAATCAACTAACCACCAAGAGAGTTTGCCTAGATATGGTAATAAAACCAGAGCCACAGCTAAGTTTGAGTTTGAGCCTGAGTCTGAGTCTGCGTCTGAGCCAAAGTCGGTGTCCAAATCTGAGCTCTCTGCACACTTTTCATTTCGTTTCACAACACGTTTTGCATGCGACTCGACTCGAATATCGGTTAGGAGCACATGTCCTACAAACCGACTGAGAAAAACGTGATAAATCTATGCCCCACTTAGTATACCAAAAATTGCAGCACTGCTTCAATGGAGCCGAAATGCAAATTGAAACCTAATCTTTATAAATACTCCCCGACCAGGCACAGAGAGCCGGAGGTAACTACTCGTATGGCAGCAATAGTTAAATAAAAATTACCAGATTATGGAATACTCTGTAAAGTAAAGTACGAGGCATCAAAGTATATTAGAAAAATGTAAAAATTTTTGTTATATGGATAATAAACCACATTAAATTTGATGGGCAAGTCACAAAACATAGTTTCTTGACTGAAGCTAAACAATTTTCATTATATATTAGAGTTGGCGATTATCGTGTTCCTTAAATGATTGATGAAAGCGAGATGTGAGATGATTTTAAGTCTAACCTATCTGGTTGTATGCACTTATTATACCCACTTTACTCAGCTGTTTGACTACAGGGTATGGTAATTGACAACCATACGAAGCACACAAATCGGCGGTGCTAATAAAAAGTAATGCTAGACCGCAAAAAATAAGCGCTAGGAAATGGACGCCAGTGCCGTCAGCGGGTTGTCGTTGTTGTTGTTGTCGCTTGTGTTGCAGTTGTTGTGTCATGGAAAGCGCAATGATAAAAACATAGTGTGGCAAATGAAATAAACATGTTGCCTGCCTCTCGCTTTGTGGGCGTTAGACATTTTGAATATGCAATTATGAATGCCAGGCAATGTTTACCTCATTTGAAAATTAGATAAGCCGTTTATGGGTAATGCCAAATGACTTGATTTCAGTTAGCATGACGTTGCACATTTTCATTTTCAGGTAAACACGGTGGGAAAGTCAACAAAAACAACAAATTTTGAAGTATTATCTATTTTGACTAAATTGGAGAATTGTACTTAACAATAGAATCTTTTAAAAATATATGTAGAGAATATTTTTACAAAAAACTTGAGAGCTTGGGCTAGAAAAGTTGAAACTAAGTTCGTTGTTCTGTATATGTAGAAAGAAGATTGTACAATGAGTCGTAACTCTAATACTTTAATTAGTTGTTGCACAAAATAATTTTGAGAAATTCTGATTGTAAAAAATTACTAAGTTACCCATCTTATTTAACTTTTTTTTTCCCCTTTTGGATATTTTAAAAATGTCTAACAAATCGGGAAAACGTGCAAAACTTCATGTACTGGATAAACGATTTCAAACTATCAACTAATAATTGTAGATTTATTTGTTGCTTTTAGAAACTGTAAACGTTTTTCATTCGATATAAAATAAAAATCTTATTTGTTTCAGTTTTGTTCACTTGGTTTTCGTTTTTCTTTTATTATTAGCATTCATCAGCTTCATTTTCATAGTTGAATTTTCTTTTGAGGGTATTTTGTTTGTTTGTTGTTATTTTTTACAGACATATTTGGTAAATTAAGTACTTTTCATAAATCCGTTTCAATTGCTTTTTACATTAAGCAAAACTATAGATATGGTTGAGTTACAAACTAGATAGCAAAAAATATTACAATTAATACAATACGTTCGTTTACAAACTGACTTAAATAGGCTAGGCTAGGCTAGACCAATCTTAAGGGGTAGACACTTAAACACTAACAGAAGTCTTATATCACACGCTTACAACGCTTTCCAGATCATCGGGGAGATCTGAGTCTAATACAACCGTTTCGAATCATTATTCGAATCGAAACCCACTCAAATCGAACTGAACCGGGTGCACAAATCGGTGGACCAGAGCAGAAGGAGGAGAAGCCGCAGCTGGAGGACAAAACAGCAGCAGCAACCACGTCAATTGTACCCAGAGTCAAGGTCGAACATCACAGCACAACATCCAAAATCCATCCTTTAGAGGTTTGACATGTGTATGTGTGTGTTGTTCTTGTTGTTGTTGATGGGTCTAGTTTATGTTGTTGTTCTAGGCTCGTGGGCTGTGCGGCCCAAATGTGTTGTTGTATCTTGTTCGTAAAGTCTATTTAATCGTCTCCGAAATTTCTCATTATTTCATTTTGTTTTTTTTTTGTTTTTATGGCTTACACTAAGTTAAGAGAGTTCGTTGAGTTCGTACAAACTAAGTTCGTCATCACGTTAGTCGTTTTTAAAATTGATTTCTGAATCTCTATCGTTATCACGTTCTGCATAGCAATGTGGAAATGGTATGGTAGGCATATGGTTTGATATGGAATATGTTATGGAATGTTTCTCAGTATGTTTTGTGAAGAAAGGGAATTTAGTTAGATTTTGATCCATTCATAACCGTTACGCTTACGCTTTTCAATGCTGCAAAGAGAAGTGAGAGAAAGAAGTTCATTTCACCAATTTAGTAACCGTGATATGAATGATAATCATGATAGTTAAAATCATGCTCCACCTCATGCTCATGCTCATGATGTTCCTCGATGGGTGCCGAATATGAGTGATGCGACTGATGATGGATGGGCTCATGATGATGCTCGTGTTCATGATGATGCTCCTCCTCAATGTGCTTGTGCACAAACTCGGGCTCCTTGTAGTGGACGTGCTTCTCGTGATACTCGGGCACGTGCTTCTCAATGTGAACATGGACGGGCTTCTCCACTGGGATCTTCACGGGATACGGAACGTGTTTCTCCACCTTGACTGGCACTTCCTTGATCACGGGGTAAGGTGCGGGCACATGGATTTTCACCTCATACGGCACTGGCTTGTCAACATGCACGGGCACGGGACGATCGTAGGGCACATGGACGGGAACTGGCACCTTCTTGATCACTGGCACTGCCACTGGCTTGTCAACATAGTGTGGCACTGGCTTGTCGATATAGTGTGGCACTGGCTTCTCGACGGGCACCTTCACGGGGTAGTGGACGACCTTCTCGACGGGGTAGGGCTTGTCGACATGCACGTGCTTCTCTACGTTGTAGTGGACAATCTTCTCAACCGGGTAAGGAGCTGGGACATGGACCTTCACAGGCACATGGACCTTCTTCTCGACTGGGTAGGGTGCGGGCACATGAACCTAAAGAGTTTGTACAAGTTAGAACAGGCTCCTGGTGCTTAAATAAAAAGAGCTGTACCTTGACGGGCACAGGACGATCGTAGGGCACATGGACGGCCACGGGAATCTTCTTTTCGACGGGATATGGCGCTGGAACCTCATAAGGCACTTTCACGATCTCCTTAACCTCGTAGGGCACGTGCTTGACCACGGGATAAGGCTTGGGCACCTTGACTTTCACGGGCACATGTATATGTTTCTCGACAGGCACATGGACAATTTTCTCGACTGGGTAGGGTTGGGGCACCTTCTTAATGACCGTCAGTGTCTTCTCCTCATGCACTGGAAAGTGTGGCACATGGTGATGATGATGATGGTAATCCTCATAGTGATGCAGGCCACGTTTCGACTTCGTGGTGTCATCACTCACAGCCTCCTCGGCCTTCTTCTCTGCGGGCTCAGCTGCTGTCTTCTCCACGACGGCACTCTTCTCTTCCTCAGCTTGTGCACAGCTGATAGTCAGCAGTAACACCAGAGCGAGCGTTGTCGCCGTACTCTGAAAGGTTGACCAAATCGAAATGCGTGTTATGTCTTGAGGGTTATCATACTGGGGACAGTGTAAAGGCTTGAAGGACTTTCAATTATTTCGGATAAACTGACTTTATTATTAATATTAGGTTCATGGAATCTAAAAACTAAACATTCTTTTTTAGATACGCTGGGGAGCTATTATTTTCATTTATATTTACATCATTATTTATATATTTTTTGTTGTTGTAATAGTTAGCTTCAATTGCTTAAGAATTACTTTAGTATCCTTGAGATCACTTCTGGTTATTATCCATGAGGGATGGAAATACACTAATTATTCAGTGTAAATCGTGTTTTTTATGATCTTAAGTGGCGATTGGGCGTTGCATAGAATTGAGCAACAGAAAGCGAGATATGTTTTATTTTAGAATGAATTCACATTCTTTCACTCTTCAATTGGAGAGTTCTCGATGGTCACTTCAAAGCTCTTCACTTAACTAGGATCCTTTTCAATACATACCATCAACTTCATGTTGCTGGCGTAATATATCCTTTAGGATGTTGGTGTTGTGGTTTGAGGGAAACCGTCGAACTATGTCCCGTTAGCCGATAATTAGTTTTCACTCTCTACACGTTCCGTACCACTCTACGCTATTCGATGGTTAACGGTTTAATGATGCCAACTGCAGCGCTTGCCTGAACTTTTATACTCTTAAGACCAGCGACTGAATGAATGTAGCGACGAACGACTCCGAAGCCGAGCACTAGCAAAGATAGCAAACAATCCAATACCAATAAAAGTTGTGGTGTAACTAGTATAAAGACAGTGCTCGGCTATGAAATACACTTATACCAAAAATAAGAGGTATTTGTGAAGTGGGACCTTGTGTGTAAATTATTTGCAAATTATAATTCTCATAATTACGGAGAAACCTTTTAATTGAAAAATCTTTGAGCTTTTAAATAAATGTTCAAAGGTGAACTGATTTATTATTTTTATAGCCATTTGAAGAGAGAAAGTATAAAAAATTTGATCTTAATACAAGATTCGTCGTCCTGACTGACTGATCATTGTGTAGGTCAAACGGTAAAGCCTAGAAACCTGAAACTTTCACACAACATTGACAATTTTATCATGCAATAGGAAAGAGTTTTCCGAAATTCGACCTGATCAAAGTTCACACTACTAGAGAATTGCATATTATTAAAAACTTTTTGATTCTTAAGATATCTCAACCAAACTAACAGATCAGCTTTTCTCTCCAAATCTTGACACTTCCGGCTTTTCATCGCCAAATCTGAAATTTTTCCAGCCAAATCCGGCGATTTTCCTACCAAAAATTAATTTTTTTTTTAAAAATATGTATTTTGCCGCCAAATCTAGCGCTTTCCTCGCCAAATCTTAAAATTTTCGATATTTTAGTTTATAATTTATTTAATTGCGACAAAAGATATTCTCCATATTCTTTCAAAACTCGTAACTAAGACACCTATAATCGAGCTAAAGAAAATGAAATAAGATACAATCGCCTATTTGTACAAAATGACAATGATGATCTAATAATCTTGTTATTGCGAGTTATGTTTTGAGTTATTATCCTATATTCGTATTAAAATTGGGAAAGTGAAACAGCAAACATAATTGAACACAAAGAACATACAAAACTCTAAATGTCGTAGTTATTTGCATATGTGTGTGTTTATTTAGAAGACTAAATACGCACTCAATTAAAAGAGTTAAGCATGCTTTGAAAAATGAAAACATTGGGTTCATTAAGCAGGATTATCAATTCGCGATCCGCAATGGATCAGTAATCAGAACCTGTTAAATTACATGATACTTTTCCCATTAAAGCTGAGAGCAGACGACCACTTTCTAACCGACATTTTTTGTAAAAAAGCTGTGTCGTGTAAGCATCTGAAATTTTAAAGCACCGATGAAAACCGACGATCACCTATGAAAACAGAACACATCCTATTTCATCGTTTTTTTTGCCGGTCAAATTGTGTCATTAACATATTAACGCAAAAATGTGGTTTTCGGTAAAAATAAAGTGAAAGAAATGAAATTGTGTTGAGGGTGACCACCTTCCGTGAGAAAAAAAACCGATGGGATTTTGGTGTGAGCACCGAAGCGAATAGTGTGAATGGCAAAATTAACCGACGCACAGTGGCGCCGTAGACGAAATCAAGTTGCAAAATTCAAAAATATCATGTGAGCCTTCGAAATTTTGAATATCTATCTTATACTTAGGAAATTGTTCATCGATATCAAATATGCAACTGTTAATAAAATCAGATTTTTAGTTTAGAAGATATAACCCCTTAGAGTTGACCGATTAAGGTAACACACAATTATTAGGTAATTTGCTCCGTTTTCAGGTAGAATCGTCAATCTTTCTATTTCTATTGATTCATGTATTTATTAAGTGAATAATACAAAAATTTTACAAATTTTACTGTTTACTTTGTGTTTCTCCAGGAAAATCGCTTTTCGGCAATCATCTATTTTTTCATTATTTTTCATCTTCGATGGAAAATAAAAAAAAAATATATTTTTATATTTGCCATATATCTTAAATATGTTCTTTGATCATTTCTTACCCGAATTTAAAAATTTCAGCTGCCCTTTTTGTCCCCTTTTTTGATAGAGGAAAAACATGTAAGAATGTCATGGTTCCAAAAATGTTATTGTGTGTGTGTGTTATATATCCGTATAAACTTGTTGTTACGTTTTTGTTTTTTTAAAGATATAGATTTATATTTCGATTTCTCACTTGAGAGCCTCTGTTAAAATCTGCTCCCAATATTCAGGTACAGATACAGGCTTTAAGTTATTCAAGAAAAATTCTTCAAAGTGCGCAGACAAGCATAAAATGTGCACTTCATAAGCACAGGGTCTTATTATCAAGTAGTTTTTAAAACAAGTAATGGTCGTGTAATCATAAGTTGATTCTATTACCTAGGTTAATTTTATTGATTACAATTGCCAATGGAATCAAACTTTTATAGCCTCTTTCCGATGAATAGCCGTGGATCAAAGGATTTCTTGTTTTGACAAGTAACATATCCAAATTATTTCATTATGCTATCTTCAAAGTTTGTCCAATCAAACAAAGTACAGTCGAACTTCCCTTTAAAAATAAATCATGTTTTATCAGTTTTGATCACTTGGTTTTCGTTTTTCTTTTATTATTAGCATTCATCAGCTTCATTATCATATTTGAATCTTCTTTTGAGGGTATTTTGTTTGTTTGTTATTATTTTTTACAGAGACAAAAAAATATTTGGTAAATTAAGTACTTTTCATAAATCCGTTTCAATTGCTTTTTACATTAAGCAAAACTATAGATATGGTTGAGTTACAAACTAGATAGCAAAAAATATTACAATTAATACAATACGTTCGTTTACAAACTGACTTAAATAGGCTAGGCTAGGCTAGACCAATCTTAAGGGGTAGACACTTAAACACTAACAGAAGTCTTATATCACACGCTTACAACGCTTTCCAGATCATCGGGGAGATCTGAGTCTAATACAACCGTTTCGAATCATTATTCGAATCGAAACCCACTCAAATCGAACTGAACCGGGTGCACAAATCGGTGGACCAGAGCAGAAGGAGGAGAAGCCGCAGCTGGAGGACAAAACAGCAGCAGCAACCACGTCAATTGTACCCAGAGTCAAGGTCGAACATCACAGCACAACATCCAAAATCCATCCTTTAGAGGTTTGACATGTGTATGTGTGTGTTGTTCTTGTTGTTGTTGATGGGTCTAGTTCATGTTGTTGTTCTAGGTTCGTGGGCTGTGCGGCCCAAATGTGTTGTTGTATCTTGTTCGTAAAGTCTATTTAATCGTCTCCGAAATTTCTCATTATTTCATTTCGTTTCTTTTTTTTTGTTTTATGGCTTACACTAAGTTAAGAGAGTTCGTTGAGTTCGTACAAACTAAGTTCGTCATCACGTTAGTCGTTTTTAAAATTGATTTCTGAATCTCTATCGTTATCACGTTCTGCATAGCAATGTGGAAATGGTATGGTAGGCATATGGTTTGATATGGAATATGTTATGGAATGTTTCTCAGTATGTTTTGTGAAGAAAGGGAATTTAGTTAGATTTTGATCCATTCATAACCGTTACGCTTACGCTTTTCAATGCTGCAAAGAGAAGTGAGAGAAAGAAGTTCATTTCACCAATTTAGTAACCGTGATATGAATGATAATCATGATAGTTAAAATCATGCTCCACCTCATGCTCATGCTCATGATGTTCCTCGATGGGTGCCGAATATGAGTGATGCGACTGATGATGGATGGGCTCATGATGATGCTCGTGTTCATGATGATGCTCCTCCTCAATGTGCTTGTGCACAAACTCGGGCTCCTTGTAGTGAACGTGCTTCTCGTGGTACTCGGGCACGTGCTTCTCAATGTGAACATGGACGGGCTTCTCCACTGGGATCTTCACGGGATACGGAACGTGTTTCTCCACCTTGACTGGCACTTCCTTGATCACGGGGTAAGGTGCGGGCACATGGATTTTCACCTCATACGGCACTGGCTTGTCAACATGCACGGGCACGGGACGATCGTAGGGCACATGGACGGGAACTGGCACCTTCTTGATCACTGGCACTGCCACCGGCTTGTCAACATAGTGTGGCACTGGCTTGTCGATATAGTGTGGCACTGGCTTCTCGACGGGCACCTTCACGGGGTAGTGGACGACCTTCTCGACGGGGTAGGGCTTGTCGACATGCACGTGCTTCTCTACGTTGTAGTGGACAATCTTCTCAACCGGGTAAGGAGCTGGGACATGGACCTTCACAGGTACATGGACCTTCTTCTCGACTGGGTAGGGTGCGGGCACATGAACCTAAAAAGTTTGTACTAGTTAGATCAGGCTCCTAGGGCTTAAATAAAAAAGAGCTGTACCTTGACGGGCACAGGACGATCGTAGGGCACATGGACGGCCACGGGAATCTTCTTTTCGACGGGGTATGGCGCTGGAACCTCATAAGGCACTTTCACGATCTCCTTAACCTCGTAGGGCACGTGCTTGACCACGGGATAAGGCTTGGGCACCTTGACTTTCACGGGCACATGTATATGTTTCTCGACAGGCACATGGACAATTTTCTCGACTGGGTAGGGTTGGGGCACCTTCTTAATGACCGTCAGTGTCTTCTCCTCATGCACTGGAAAGTGTGGCACATGGTGATGATGATGATGGTAATCCTCATAGTGATGCAGGCCACGTTTCGACTTCGTGGTGTCATCACTCACAGCCTCCTCGGCCTTCTTCTCTGCGGGCTCAGCTGCTGTCTTCTCCACGACGGCACTCTTCTCTTCCTCAGCTTGTGCACAGCTGATAGTCAGCAGTAACACCAGAGCGAGCGTTGTCGCCGTACTCTGAAAGGTTGACCAAATCGAAATGCGTGTTATGTCTTGAGGGTTATCATACTGGGGACAGTGTAGAGGCTTAAAGGACTTTCGATTATTGCGGATAAACTGACTTTATTATTAATAATTAAATTATAAAAACTAAACATTATTATTTAGATACGCTGAGGAGCAATTATATTCTTTAATATTTATATTATTGTTTACATCTTTTTTGTTGTTGTATCGACCATTAGTTGGCTTCAATTGCTTAAGAATTACTATAGTATCCTTGAGATCACTTCTGGTTATCATCCAGGACGGATGGAAATACACTAATTATTCAGAGTAAATCGTGTTTTTTATGATCTTAAGTGGCGATTGGGCGTTGCATAGAATTGAGCAACAGAAAGCGAGATATCTTTTATTTTAGAATGAATTCACATTCTTTCACTCTTCAATTGGAGAGTTCTCGATGGTCACTTCAAATCACTTCACTTCACTAGGATCCTTTTCAATACATACCATCAACTTCATGTTGCTGGCGTAATATATCCTTGATGATGATTGATGTTGTGGTTTGAGGGAAACCGTCGAACTGTGTCCCGTTAGCCGATAATTTGTTTTCACTCTCTACACGTTCCGTACCACTCTACACTCTTCGATGGTTAACGGTTTAATGATGCCAACTGCAGCGCCTGCCTGAACTTTTATACTCTTAAGACCAGCGACTGAATGAATGTAGCGACGAACGACTCCGAAGCCGAGCACCAGCCGCAACATCAGCAAGAGCAACAATAACAGCAGCAACAGCAGCAACAACAACATTGCAACAAAAGCAATAACACCTTAAGCTTTGGTATAATAATAATCGCAATAGCTCCAAAACACATGAGGCGAATGGTGAATGGTTCGTGGCCGTTGTCGTCATTCGCGTCGTCGGATTTCGCTGGATGGTTGCTTGGTTTGATCGGTTGGCTTGCTGAATTTCGGAGGCGCGAACTCGACGCAGCCAGGTGGCAAGCGCCGCCAAATGCAGCAATTGCAACAAGTAAACTCATCATGGCCGAGGGGGTGGGGGAGGAGAGGAAGGGGAAGCTCTACGGATGCGTGCCATTTTGCTGTTTAATTCGACTACCGCCAGTTGCCGTTCGTTGCTGTAGTTGTAGTTGTTTTTGTTTTGTGGTTTCTTCTACAAGCATTGGCTTATAGCCACAATTCCCAATAGTAATATGCTACCACATTTTTGTGAGTAATTGAATAATACCTAATTGCGCTAGATGAGACGCCTGAAGATTGCAAATTTAGCACTTTTATGGCAGTAAATTTTATAATTTGCTAATTGGTTATCCTAATAATAATAATAATATATAGTCATTTATATTACGTGTGGTAATTATACTGGATTTAATATAGTTTTTTAAACTGTGACCTATTTAACAGTCATATAGGTTACTCTTTGTGAGAAAAATATAAATCTTAATACCATTCGCCTAAGAAATGCGATGATAACTTAGATTTTCAAAATAGAGAGAACATCTTGCTTGTAAGATATGTTGTATTTTGTTTTCTTCTATGAAATCATTTTTGATATCCTGGCCCATAATAAGTAAACAAAAATCGAATAACAACAGCAATTTAAAAGCAATAGACTTGAGTTTTCGCTCTCACAATAGTGTCGTAGTCTTGATGTATTTCAAAAAATGCATCACGATCGGATAATAAACTTAATTTAATTTAATTTAAGATAGCTTGGTTTAAAGTCTAGTTATACATACATATTATATATCATCCGATAGAAAAATTAGAATTTGACTTCAATTTCAATAAAATTGTCGTCAAAAAATCTTGCAGTTAACTGCGCCCAAAAATTTACTTTGAATAACTGGGCCTTAAGCTCTCAAATATTAGTCAGATGTTAAATTACTGTTTTGATGTTGGAGTGATGGAATAAGCCGGAACTTATTTTTTCTCTTTGGGATTATCATTTAATGCAGCACGACTGCAGTTTACCCTCTGCTCTTTTGCCTGCCGTCAGTTGTCCTCGGTCATCTGTCAACTGAGTCAAGAGACCAATTGCAATTGCAGTCCTTTTACTTTTACAGTTACGTGGACATTCACTAGACCAGGCCCAACTTTTGACCAGTTGCCCACAAAACGAGAGCCAGGAGAGCAGGTGTCCAAAATGGGAATAATGTTTCTCAAACAAGAGAGTGTGTCACTCGGTCATTCGCATGTGTTGTGTCATATGTGTGTGTGTGTGTGTGTGTGTGTAGGGGCTTGTTGTGCGGTCATCAACCATAACCTAAGACACTGGCAACAAGTTTGGGGCGTTAACTCGTTTCAATTTCATATTGTGGGTCGTGTAATTGACGCCCCAGTTGCTGTCGAAGCCAAAGCAGAAGCAGACGAAGACTTTGGTTACCTTCCTCGTTATTATGTCAATGGGTCTGGCCGGTCTACATATGTATGTGTGTATTGTACGAGTCTGGCAGAGACTCTGTTACGAGTTGTTGCTGTTGCTGTTGCCGTGGCCTGTTGCATGCAACTTTCGATTTAGTTTCATTCGCATTGCTTGCATGTCTTGACCACATTGTGTTCAATATAATGTATGGCAAAGAAAGAAAGAGAGCGAGGCAAACCGACAGAGAGAGACAGGGATAGATGGAGGCTGCCGTTAGACGTTCCAGCTGATTATGTCATAAGTTTGCACGGGGGCACCGACGACTGTTTATTTTGATAGACAGATAGACGGTTTCGAGTGCTTATAAGCGCCATTGTCTTAAATCCGACATTACAATTACACACTTCCTTGAATTATTTATAAGACATAAACATATAATACTCGTACGTGCACATACATATATTGACGACATTTGTGTATCAATTGATTTTTGTATTTTTTTGAAAGCATTGTCGGCTTGATTGTCAGCTTGTCTGCGGCCTGACCTTGTCTTATTTATACATAGATAAATATATCTTTACATAAATATTTTAATATCTATTTCATATTTTTTTTTGGTCAATTTAAAAGTCTTGGATGTCAACAAAGGTGTCAGAGATAAAGCAGCTGTCGATTAATCATCATTGGAGGCGTCTTCAATTCGCATTTGCATTTTTATTTGAGAGCTGCCGCCTTTGATTAAGCTTTTGATTTGTGTAACAATTCATTGTCGACATGCGCATTTCATTCCATTCCATTTCGTTCCCATTGATGGCAGATGATCTCGCAAATGGGCCTGACGAGGCCTTAAAGCCAGTCAAAAACTGACAATTATGACATTTTATGTGCCATTTTACAAAGGTTTCTGCTCAACAAGGCTTGTAACTGTTAATGTCTTGTTGGTTTCGGTTTCTACGTTTATTGTTGCTTTTATTTTTATATACAAATATACATAACATATACTCTTTTGGGTTCATTGCATTTCTGGTCAAGGTCGTTGCCTGTCATTTGTCGGCTGTTGCGGTTGTTAACGTGGCTAAGTACTGCAAACATGACCCACAAATTGTCTGTTTGCTTAGTTAGCTAGTTGCACTTGGTGCGGTTTTTGAAAGGTTTCTTAAAGTAAGTTATTACACTCGTATATTCAATAGCTAATTTTTATGTTAGAGTTCTCCAAAAACACAAATAATTTTGAATTAAATTTTTGTTATTAATTTGCTCAAATGTAAATCCAGTCTATCTGATTTAAAGTCGTACTGCAATATATATTTTCGAAGTTTTGCAACTGCAACTCAAAGTTTACTTGGTAATAAAATAAGGTTTGTCTTGCCCTTTAATTATTGGATAATGGAAAACTGGCTAAACAATTGATTGGGCAGGTAAATGAGCCACGAATTGTAAACTGCAATCTTAATCACAGCCCTTTCAATCAGTTGCCTTTCATGACATTGAAGCATGTAAAAGTTTCAGACTTGATTTGTTTCGACTCGAAAGTGATAATCACCTCAATTGAATGGACGGACGGACGGACGTCAGTAGTCTAATCTAGTCTTGACTGAGGTCTGTCTAACTGGTGGTTAGCGAAAAGAGGTCAATGGCAAACACATTTGAACTCTTGTGGTGCGTCTCTGGTTTATGACCCACTCGGCTTCATTGTGCGCAGATTGTTGTTAACTTGGCCAAATTGTCACGCGCCGTTGAATGCTGCGCCCAATTGATCAGCCAAGTTGATGGTTGCTGATCGGTTGAGTATCGGAGCATAAAGTCCACTTAATCTTGTTGCGGTTGTGCTTTACAGATCTCTTAAGGCTAACAGCTGATAAATTAGGAAGTCGACGGTTGGATTTTTCTGCCCGTTGGTCATTGGCCTAATACCACAGTCACAGCCAACTGCAAATTTATGCAAATTTTTCTCAAGCCAGAAAAACCAGTCAAAAACAATTTATTATCATAATAATTCCGCCTCTGGAGCTGTCCAGATGTTATGCCAGTCTTAAGCCAGTTGAACCGCTCGGAAGGAGTTTTCCGGGTGGCAGCTTGACCCATTGACTTACTACACACATCCAGCAATTGGCATCCATATACTATACTTCATATTTCCATAGAGGCATATTTACCAACTTCTGATTGTTGTTTTGTCATTCGGTGCATTTACTGGCGAAATATCTTCGAAATAAACTCGTTTAGTTGTTAATAAGTTTTTCTTTCCTTGGCTCACAATTACAACAATACCCAAACAGTTGGCAATCAAATGCCAAGCAAGTGCTGTAGTTGCAGTTGCTTTTCGTGTAAATTGCGTAAATTGAATAAACATTATGCTATGAAGTCGACTCTCGCTGTACATTTTGTAAATCTACTTGGTAGTCTTTGTTTTCGGCAATGTTTCTCTTTTTGGTTGCCGCTTTTGGCCGCACTGAAGCGTAGAAGCAATTTGTTTTGTGTAGCAGAGAGAGCTGTATTAAAAGTATTCAGAAATTTTCATTGGGAATATAATGTTGAGAAATATTTTAATAAGAGCCCTAACATAATTATACCCGTTACTTATTAAAAATAAGTAAAAGGGGATATTGTATTCGTTGCAATGTATGTAACAGGGAGAAGGAAGCACCTCCGACCCTATAAAGTATATATATTCTTGATCAGCATCAACAGCCGAGTCGATACAGTCATGTCCGTCTGTCCGCCTGTGTGAGCGCCTAGATCTCAGAGACTATAAGAGCTAGAGCAACCAAATTTGGCACACAGATTTCTATAAGCCCCACGCAGGTCAAGTTTGTTTCAAAATTTTGCCACGCCCCTTTCCGCCTCCGTAAATCGCGGAAATCCACCACACGCACAGTTTTCAAGATATAAGGTAAACGTTAGCTACAGTTATTACCTATCATCCTACTAAATCCCAACAAGATCGGACAAATAGAAAGGTGATACTGGCTGCTTAAAGCTTTTAAGCAATTAAAGTGCCTAAAAGCATGCAATAAAAATTTTTAATTTGTTTATGTAAGTAACGGGTATCCTATAGTCGAGAACTCGACTATAGCCTTTCCCACTTGTTATACCCGTTACTTATTAAAAATAAGTAAAAGGGGATATTGTATTCGTTGCAATGTATGTAACAGGGAGAAGGAAGCATCTCCGACCCTATAAAGTATATATATTCTTGATCAGCATCAACAGCCGAGTCGATATAGCCATGTCCGTCTGTCCGTCTGTCCGTCTGTGTGAGTTCATAGATCTCAGAGACTATAAGAGCTAGAGCAACCAAATTTGGCACACAGATTTCTATAAACCCCACGCAGGTCAAGTTTGTTTCAAAATTTTGCCACGCCCCTTTCCGCCTCCGTAAATCGCGAAAATCCACCACACGCACAGTTTTCAAGATATTATGTTTTTTTAAACGGTGAACGTTAGCTCCTGTTATTACCTATCATCCTATTAAATCCCAAAAAGATCGGACAAACAGAAAGGTGGTACTGGCTGATTAAAGCTTTTAAGCAATTAAAATGCCTAAAAGCATGCAATAAAAAATTTTTAATTTGTTTATGTAAGTAACGATTATCCTATAGTCGGGAGCTCGACTATAGCCTTTCCCACTTGTTTTTTTATTATACAATTAATTAATTAGATTCTACACAAACAGCTAATTTTACTAGCATCTTAAGCATTCGTTTATCAATAATGAATGAGAATTTATTCTAACAAAGAGCCCCTCTCTATAGTTTAAAAATGACAAATAGAGTGAACTGTAATTAGGTAGCTCTCAATTGTTCGTAAATTAACGAATGCACAAAAAAAAACATAAAGTAATTAAACTCTTGCTTAAGCTGCAAGCAACAAATGATTTTCGTCTGAAAACGATTTGCACAGTTGTATACTTAGTATTTCTAGAAAATGTAGAAGCTAAGAGAATTGCAAAAAAACTATAGAATGTCTGTTAGTTGCCATTTATAAGCTCCCTGTCATATTTATAAAATCACCTTATAAATTGCAATAAATCGAAAACTACTGTCTGCACCGGAATACAATGTGTAGAGAAAATGAAGAGGAAGAAGAAACGAAAAGAGTGCATGTACAGTTAGTTCACACTAATCTAACGGTACTTAACAAAGAGCACCTTATTAAACTCTTAGTGTTGCATATTTATAAATTCACAATTTCACAAAAAACATTTTGATGCAAAAAAAATTCTTGGAACAATTCTAAGAGAAACTGCAAAAGAAAATTTTTTAAATTTTCAATTGTCTTGAAAGTTAAAAAATTAAGAGTAACAAAATATTTTTTATGCACTCGCTTAGGTAAAAAAAAAATTGGGCTCGGAGACGGTACCACGCCCACTTTCCCAAAAAATGTCCAAGGGTTTGTATAATACTAGAAAAAAACCGCATCAAAGTTTACGTTAGTTAGTTAGTTTACGAGTTTTTAATAAATGCCTCTAGAAGAGATCGAATTCTCCATACAAAAAGCGAGCAAATCAGCACTGAAAATTTTTGAGGTTACGTGCTAAAAAATTGAATTGCGAAAAAAGTGGTCAAATGTGGACCTCGAGATAAACTTTTCTTAATAGAGAAATAATGACTCTACACCATGGACGAAGACTCACACTGAACAATTAATAACAATTTTGTTAAACTCTTTGCAAAGTTCAACTTTACTATCCAAAATTCGACATTGACACAACTTTCTAAATATATAAATTATTAAACAGACTCTTACAAAAACCACAATATACCAGCAATAATACGTAACACAAACCTGAACAGTTGACTTACATTTCAAATTTGAATTTATAAAATGCTTCTTAATGATGTGCTTCAATTTGAAAATGCACTTCAATTTTGCAGTTAAAAGCACGCGGACATCGGTTGCAACAGCTGACTTTAACAGCTACTATCTTAACATTGGACTGTTATGCTAACATTTCTGGAATGTAAAATGACAGTTAGAAATGAATAAATGACACTTTTTCGGTAAAATACCCCATAGCACTATGGTCCCGATGACGATTTTTTTGGAAAAAACTAATAACTCAAGAACGAAACAAGATATTTAGGTCTAGTTTTTTGCATTGGACTCGTATGGTCAATTGGCATCGGTGCTGTAAAAAGCAGGCGTAGCACCGCCTTTTTTCTTAATTTAAGCATATGCAAATTTTTTGTTTTTCACGCTATATGAACCAAACTTGCAAGATTGATTTGTTTTTATGTTCTTAACACTCTGTTAAAAAATAATTCAAATCGGACAACTATATCATATAGATTCCATATGAATAATCGGTCGAAAAAAGATTTTTTGTATAAAAATCATCTTGTTTTCCAAGATATCTGTACCAAACTTATAACACACGAGAATTATTATAGGCCAGACATATTGCCCAAAATTCATCAAGATCGGTCAACTATAGCATTTAACTTTCATAGGAACAATCAGTTCTTAGTCGAGCCTTGCATGGAAAAATATATGTTTCCTGTATTTTTTGTTGTCTTTTCTGTTAAAATACATTAAAATATATTCTTTTCGACTAATTCGCGCAACAAAATGCTCTAAAAAACCAATTTTGAAACTTTATTGCTTCTTTTGTTTTTGCCGCATTTCAGCTTAATCGATACATTTCACTGAGAGGTTATGTGCAATAAAGTTAAATTTCTCAGAGAACGCAAAACGACGCAAATTGAGCTTCAAAGCCCAGTTTCAGAATTGAATACTTTACAATATGTATGTAGTCACATTTCTAGCAAATGCTAGCAAAATTAGTTTTGTTCTCTCAAAGATAAAATATTTTTCCAAAATTTATTTTTGAGGCAACTTTTTAAAGCACACAGAACAACACAAAGCAGGCTGATTTTCAACAGCGGAAATTTACCAACACAAAGAACAAACCACTCTGAATAATATCCATTATAAATTTTGGTTAATTAGCTTTTGGATTAGTGTTGAAAATCACTTGAATTTAACCTAAAATATTGGCGTAAGACTTGCATGTGCTCATCGTTCAAATCATCTCTGTTTCAGAGCTGTTAACTTAACAGTGTTGAGCAATGTTAAAATTCAAACTATGTAAACTTTTTGTCTGATGTATTTCCAATGTATTGCCATCAAAAGATCATTAATTTGAGCAACTTTAAAAATGGACTTTTTTCCATTTTAATCGACATCGGGACCATAGTGCATAGTGCAGTGGTAGTAAAGGCAGCTGCAGCTTCGATCGAAGCAAGCTGCGTTCTGCTTCTTGTACCCAGCTTTCTTCCTTTTCGATCGAGCTGCTGGATGGAATAGATGTCTTTTTTGAAATCGCTCCAAGCTTTTTTACTTGAAAAAAATAAATTTGCTCAACGTGTGAGATCAAGCTGAAGCCAGCATTTTTAAAACCATCCGCAGTTTTCTCAAATCTTTTAAGGACAAATACAACAAAATTACTTTTTCTGAAGGCGCCGGTTAGTATATTTTTTGGAAAATTTAAAAAATTTAAAATTTTCTTACTCGCATTTGGCCATGTGCCATCAACATTTTCCTATATAGAATTTTCGTTTGAAATGGCCTGTATTTTTTGGAAGCATGCAGATTAAAAAGATTCTCTTTGCCGGGACTCATTTAAAACCCAGCACAGGAGAAAGGAAATCTCCCTGGAAAATCTTGTATTCTGCAGTAGGAGGCTCTCTGAAGATTTTCGTGGCTATAGCAGCGGGGAACATTTTTTTCAGTTAAAAGAAAAAAAAATATAATTAAGCTAAAAATACTTTCTCTTTCAAATGCAAAAAAAATGTACAAATTCCAAATTCGTTAAAAGTGGCTCAAATAATCTCAATTCGCTGCAGAAAACAAAAAGGAGTCCAAGCTAAAAAAGGGTACAAATCATATTAATGCAAAAGTTACTCTACTGTGAAATAGTTGAAAACAAATAAAAAGCTCAAGAACAATGACAAAAATAAAAAGAGAAAGTGCAACACAAACACACAAACATCTTAAGTTAAGCACAACAACAACTAGCGAGGAGGCCTCCGACGTCGGATTTACATTTGGTGAGTGCATACGTGAACGTAGTCCAGAGAGAGGTTGCAGAGCGAGAGAGTAAGATTATGCGAGCTATGAGCGCACGCGAGCCCTGCAATGCAATTTTGGTGAGAACATCATAAGTCTGCCTGCGAACAAACTGCTCTTGAAATATTCCCCCCCCCCCCCTCTCGATCTCGTTCCTGCCAAATCTCTTTTCTTCTTCAAATTAGTTTTTGTCACATTTTCCTGAGCTTACGTATCTGCATAGATAAATATTTAAATACATTTAAAATTTGGCGATGGATAAAAGCTTTTGAAAAAAGATGTAGATTTAAAATTGATTACAATTTGGAAAAAAATATAAACACAATAAAAATTAAAAAAAATTGCAAGACAAAGTTTAGAGAAAAACTTTGAAAAGAAAAATATGAAAAAAATTAAAAACTTAACACAATTAAAATTTATCCGATTGCTAACAATGAAATTAAATAAATTGTGAATTAAAATTATTTAGCAGACATGAACAAAAAAAATTTTTTTATCTTGCTTTTTAAAATTTAAAGAAATAGACTAGAAAAAAAATTAAACTAGGAAAACTCATTATATGATTTTATATTATATTATATTTATTGTATAAATTACATATTTTGCGTTAACCATACAACTTTTTTTCAGCGGTAAAATGAGATTTTGAGATTGCATAATTCGAAGAATTAATTACATCTCCGACTGCCATATTGTTTTATAAACAACATTTATAAATATTTAAAATAGAAAAATTTGAAAATGAAAATTACAAAATGTTATAAACAAATTTAATAGCCAGACAACAAATTTTTTTTTTAATGAAATAAAACTTGTAAATTGTTGAAATTAAATGGAATATGAAATTAAAACAAACTGAAAACTAAATTTTTTGAATGCCTTAGTTGTAAAATATTTATAGAACAATTCGGATAGAAGCAATGAAATCAATTGTATAAGATAACCCTTGTTGTAGATTTTTGGCGATTATTGTGAAATTAGAAATGCTTTTTTATTGAATAATAATTGTGAATTGAATATACAAATATGAATGAGTAGAGTCTTTATTATTTTCTGGGTTATATCAATTATATCATTTGCACAAGGAGATCTGCCATCAATTCCACTTGCAGATCATAGTCGGGTCGGGTGCAGAAGGTGTGTGTCGTCTAACACCGTAGACCACACCACTGTCGTGAACCATCAGTACTTGGATTCCTCCCTTTTTGCCTTTTGTCCTCCCTCGGGTTTCCTTCGGACACAAATTTTTTCGGATGCCTTTTAGCATCTAGTTGCCGTATTGTTTTCACCGGTTTTAGCCGATAATCATTACGGCTTTTAGGGACTCTATAATAAAGATCTTTGTAGCGTGCCGTTGTGACAGTTGCAAAACCCCCTCCCCCCCCATGTCGTAAAGAGCTACCCAGTGGCCCTTTTGTAGCGAAAAACGTTAAGAATGCTACCTGAAAGTTCATGGGAGAGGTGCAGCCACTTTATGTAAAGTTCTAATTCGCTTTTACATTAGCGTGGCGGGGGTAATTCGGTATACGCTTGCGGAAGATTTGGCGGAAGCTTCAGGCTGCCACCGCTGAAGGTGTATGGAATTTTTATATCGTCTTTTCAGGGGTGGGAATTTTTGCCCTGAATTTCCGTTGCTGCAGGCCATTGGAAAATTTTGCCGAATCGGTTCCAAAAAATTATGCACACAAGTTTTTTTTATTTATTTTTTTAATTTATTGCACTTTATTTTAAACTAAATTGTAATACACTTAGAAAAGAAAACTTAAAAATAGCTTTAAAAATTATTACATTCCTGCTGGCCACAGCATTCGATTGAAGGGGTCAATCTGAAATTTAGAATCAATTAAATGTTTGTTGGAAGAACATTAAATTGATTGATTCTTACCTAATTGTTGGGCGATTTGCCAATCTTCGTACTTTATATTTTTAACAGCCTCCTACAAGTTGACTCTAAGAAAATACAATACTTAAAGCAAATTTGGTGTTTAATTGGTTAATTGTTTCATTTACTTACGTGTGATGCTCTCCTGGACTTGCTTGCAACAGTGAATGTTCTTCGCCATCAGGAAACTAAGTCAGGCGATCTATTGGGTTACAAATACGATGAAAATAAACATTTTTTCATATATTTATAGTTAAAACTTACCTTATTTTTACACTTTCTGCACAATGATGAAATACACAAACGAAGGGCTGCAATGTCTTCGATAGCCGATAATAGCATTGCCAGCCCTTGTATCTATCGATGACCGCAACGATAATAATATTTAATAATAAAATAAAATTTGGCCACATTTTAAAATGTTTAATTAATAAAATTAGTTATTTAATATATTACATTTATTATGAATTCTATTAACAATACAGAATTACTGAAAAGTATGGTTTAAAACTCATAAAAAGTGATTTCGATATTTATTGCCAGGCGTTGGCAACGTTAAGTTGGCTGCAGGGACTTTTGTCTTGCAGCAAAATTTACCCCTGAAGAAACGATAGAAAATTTCTTCAAAAATTTCAGCGGTTTCGCCCTGAAGCCTTAGTAGACTTTGGCTTTACCCCTGAATTTTTCCGGCAGAAAGTTGTGTGTATTTTGTTCACCACATGCCATCAGGTTCTATTGGGTTCTATTGGATAGTATTAAACGGGTCCCGCTCCGCTGTTTGCACACCTGCTAAAAAAAGTATGTCCGCCCAAAGATAACATACTTATTCCCATGGATATATTTTTTCTTCGCAAGACATTTGGATTTTTTTGGTCTTGCCTTATACGTTACAATGACGTCTGGCAAACTCCTTTATTTTTTTTTGGAGCTAGCTGGTCGTCACATAATATCAAAATTCTATTGCGTTTCTATTATTTTTTTCAAGACAAACAAGTGGTCTTTCTGCAAATCAGTATACACAGTTAATAATTCTTACGAAAGAAGCCCAGAAAGGCATCCAAAATGGAGCATTGTTATCCTGAAAACAAGTACCAATGAAATATTTGGTTTCAAATGTAAGCACCCCCGTCGTTTCTATTATTTTTTCCATAAGTGTATATACTTCATAGGGTCGGAGATGCTTCCTTCTCCCTGTTTTACATACATTGCAACGAATTCAAAATCCTCTTTTACTTATTTTTTCAGTAGCGGGGATAAAAATTCATGCTAAAATGATGTATTTTTAACTTGATTTTAGAATTGCGTTGTTTTCTGCTTAATTGCAACTTTTTGTCTCATTGTGCGAGTGGTAACTGACAGGATATTAAGGTGGAGTCCTGAAGCAACCGCAGAAGCACATCAGAAACTGTGACCATTGCTGTTAATTTGGTAAGGGCGTTAGATGATTATGAGGGTGCTGTGTGAATCAGCTGCCAACTGCAGCTCTGCAGAAGTCTTCAACTTGCTCGGGCCAAGGTCTAGGAACTGGCCTAACTCTCCGTCTAATTGAAACTTGCTGAAAATTTGATACACTTCCAGTTTATACCTATAGTAGTCAATGCCTCATAGCTTGGCTTTGATTTGGCTACCCCTTCTTGTAAGTGTATTCAAAACTGCATCACAACACGATGCACTGGCTGCAATCGTACGCTCGTCAACTGATTTATTCATTGTCCAAATCTCAAAGGCTTCGCACGCATAATTTCACATATCGCAACTAAAACAGTTTAACAATAAAAGTAAAATATATAAAATAACAAATTAATTATAAATTTAATAAAAACCAAAAGAAAGCGGTAGTATTAAAATAAATTATAAATCCGGCAAATTTTTCAATACAAACAACAGTATGCTCATTTAGTTATTTTACTTATGGCAAAATTTTAAATTTCAAAAAACCATAAGCAGTTGAAACTTTAATTAACTCTTAAAACTGTGATAAGCTATGAAGAGCTTTTGAATATATCTATTTAATATTAAAAAAAAGAGAGGTTTAATCAATCCAATCCAACTTTCTAGTAAAACACTCTAATAAACTAATGAACTAAATCAATAATGCTAATCGGTCTGGAAATATTCTGTAACAAGCAGGGACTGCGAATAATAGTTATGAGCTTAAGAAAATCAAAGCACAAAAAAGCGTCCTAGAAGACTGGGACAGACAGACATATGTTATTTTTTATAGCCAAATTCGAAAGAGGATAAACTTTTATTTTCAATTTTTATAAAAAAAATTATTTTTAATTATTAAAATTAATTTAAATGATAAAAATCAAAAATAATTATTATATTTAAATTTTTATATAAAAATTAAACCCTAACTCTTATTTCCAATTTTTATTATAAAAATTGACACACAACTCAAATTTGTCAATTTTTATTATAAAGATTATAAAAATACTAACAACCAAGTAGGTTTAATTAATTGAACTAAATACTTTGATGTGCTTTTAACAAATTTAAATGATTTTCAAGTTAAATACAATTGGCACCGTAATTTGGGGTGTTAACAGTGCGCCTCTTACAACAAGACAATGCTAACTATCTTCATAACTTTTGGTAAAACTCTCAGTACTCGTCACCTAACATTATTAGCCAAAAGCATTTGAAAATTCCTTTACATTTCCTGCGAATTACCCTCAGAATTGCCCTCCCACATTGTGTTGAGTAATTTTAAGCAGAACAGTGCTGGAAAATTTTCATAGCGAATCAAACATTTGCGTCAAAGAATTTCCGCCTGCCAAAATTTGTAATTTATTCATCAAATATTTATTTGATCATAAGTGGAAGCATTTTTCAAAGGAAAAACCTACTTTAGTTATAACTTCTGTAATTTTTAAAGTGCGGGTTGTTTTCAGTGCTGAAAAATATCTTTTTGTAGAGTTGTCAATTGTTGCACAGTGTTTGTTTACAAAAAAAATCAGTGTGGCTTGCATTGAAGTACAAACTTTTTTGTCCAAACTTGCATTTAAAAAAAAAGAATATGGATTGTATACCTTACGCAATACTTAAAAATAAATGAATTGTTGTTAAAAATACGTACCAAAATATTTACTTATTTCTTTACATACAAGGGCAGCCCTAATAAATTTGGCATTCTCTTTCACAAATACTTACTCGAGAAATCCGCCATTCTTGATTAAAAAAAAAAGATTAATAATGACTTTAAAGTTAATAAAACTTAAATCGTAATCATTATTTTTGACAAAAAAAAATAAACTCAAAAATAATGATTATTAATGATTTTTAATTTTTTCTTCACTGATTACAATTATTTTTGAGTACTTTTATAAAACTTAAACCGTAATTATTATTTTAGATAAAAAAAAAAACTCAAAAATAATGATTATTAATGATTTTTATTTTTTTCGCTCAAAATAAAACTCAACAGTAATTTACGGCTTCTGTGTTAGATATTTCGGCTGCTTGATTTCGTCTTGATTTTTACGATAATGATCAAATTTGGTCATAGTCGGATGACTATATCATATAGCTGCCATAGGAACAATCGGATGAAATCGGAGATATTCTAACAAAACTCTCAGATTAACTCTTCTTGCCAAATAAAAGACAATTAGGGAAGGCTATAGTCGAGCTCCCGACTATAGGATACCCGTTACTTACTTAAATACATTTTTAATATTTTTTTATTGCACGCTTTTAGGCACTTATATTGTTTAAAGCTTTAATAAGCCATTACCACCTTCCCATTTTTCCGGTCTTGTTACGATTCAGTAGCATGTAAGGTAACAATAGTACTTAACGTAAATTAGTAAAAAAAAAATAGTAGTATCTTGAAAAATGTGCGTGGGGTAAATTTTTGCGATTTGTGTGAGATCTTGGCGCTCACACAGACGATTAAATCGAAAAAAAAACAGAAAAGATCATATACTTATATATTTAAAATGCAAACTAAAAACACATTTCAATAATATAACTAAGGAAAAGTTATAAGTTTAAGAACACAAATAACAAAAGAATTTGTTTTCATAACATAAAAAGCGAACAAAAATTACGTTTCCAGAACATAAAAAAAAAAGAAATGATTACATATCCAAAAGTCATTCGTTCTTGCTTGCAAACAGAAGCTTGTTTACAGTTTTTGGTTTTAGAGCGGCGTGTCTATTTGTTACAATGCATCTAGCCCTACTAAACACTCGTTCTGATTCGATGGAGCATGCTGGAATGCACAGATAGCGTAGGGCGTATATAGATCTATTTAATCAGTTAAAAGCACAATTTTTTATTAAATTACCCGTATTCGCACGTTTTGTTCCTCTCCTTATTCACAGTGATGGAATTTAGCTGATGAATGCTTCACGATACATCGATTCTACCAAAACAGAATCGATGTTTGAGCGAAAAAAGAAATCGATTAAATCGATTCTATAATCGATTTTATCCCAGCACTAACGAACATTGCTATATCGACTCGGCTGTTGATGGTGATCAAAAATATATATACTTCCGGCGATATATACTTCTCCCTGTTTCATACATTGCAACGAACACATTATCCCCTTTTATTTATTATTTAAGTAACGGGTATAATAAGGAAAGCTACTCATAGGGGAGGGGGCATAACGGTGATCCGTAATTCGACTGCTCTTAACTACGGACATACATTATTTTTTATCTATTTTTAGAAATGATTTTGTTAAGCCGCGAGTGTTAATATTGTTATTTGCTATCAAGTATCTTTAATTAATTAACAAAAAAATATATAATCACTGCGGAAGGCAGTCCGCGCTAGTGACGAAAGCAGCACGAAGGGTGCGAAGGCGACTAGCATATATACACAGGAAGAATGGAAGATTTGCTATGACTGTCCGATCAGGTCGAGTTATATACCGATCGAAAGGTATTAATTAAACTTACAAGTGTGCATACTAAGACTTTTGAAAACTCACCTGGTTCGTGAGATAAACAGGTGTAAGTGGGAGGGGCAAAATTTACATTATTGGAGCTAATGGGGCCGTTGGAGCCTTTTTGAATTTTCGTTGAATTTTTTACAATTCTCATCAAAAATACGCGTCGAATGACACCTCGATCATCAAAATCGGACAACTGGTTCAAAAAATAATTAATTTTGAAATTTTGAGTCGCCTTCCGAAAATGAGATGAAAAGTCAGTATGTTTGTTTGTTTGTATCAAAGCGATGATTTAGCTTAAAAGTTTGAATGAGGACTTGTTCCCGCTCAAAAATCTAGAAACGTTTGTTCTACGACTTTTTCGATTCGAAAAACCGCTAGTTTAGCGGGAAATCGCTAAAACCCGCTAAAACTAAAAACCCCCATAGTGTCCAAACTATGAAAGCTACAGATATGATCTATATGTCGTTGGAAAGGTACTTTGAAGGGCTCTTAAGCATATGTTCAAACTTTTTTTCTAAAGTACGCAGGTAAAAAGCTACAGGTGAAAAAAGGTAATTTTTTCCACATTTTGGCGGTTTTCGAGAAAACGCCGCTAGCGATTTAATTTTGAATATGTTTGAGCTTTTAATATTTCGCGTTTTTTGATACATCATGCATAAATTTTTGTTGATTGGTTTGGAAGATATAACCTATTAACTGAATATATACGTTTTACTTTGAATTAGAAAAGGACAGCAGCAACAAAGAGTCATAGCAGCCAGAGTTTGAGAGTGCTGATAAATTTTGCGCTTGGCATGTTGGCATGTGTGTTAGTAAAGAGAAACAGTGTTGCCAGACAGTTTCTTTTTGCTTGTACAAACAATAAACACCGATTGACAAAGTTACACTGTAAAAAAATATTTCAATTGTCAAAACTTCCTATGTCTTATTAAAAAATTTCTGATATCTTATAAAAAAACCTCTTTACGAGGTAAAAGTCTAGTGACGAAAACATTTTCATGCCCCAAAATTTCTGATATCCAATTTTGTGACGAAAAATATTACATTTTACACATGAATTATTAAAAAAAAAATTTTGTCACTGGCTCTGCGCAATAAAGTACTACTAGTATATACTGGTATTTATTAGTTATGAAAAATTTAGCGCAATGTGTCCAGTGACAAAATTTTTTTTTTAATAATTCATGTGTAAAATGTAATATTTTTCGTCACAAAATTGGATATCAGAAATTTTGGGGCATGAAAATGTTTTCGTCACTAGACTTTTACCTCGTAAAGAGGTTTTTTTATAAGATTACATAAATAACACAAATAAATGTTGAGTTTTACTTTGAACGGTACAAAGTAAAAATCATTAAAAAAATTTATTTATTTAAATTAATTAATTTTTTAGAGAAAAAAATTATGTTGGGAGGGAGCTATGGGGTCCCTTTATAAGGATATAAAATAATATTGGTGATAAATCTATCACAGAAGCCGTTTACAGTTTACAGCCAAAATGAAAAATGCATTACTTCGCCATCTGTCAATGGATTTTAATGAACAATACTTTATTTTCTTTAGAGCAGTTTAAGCTTTACGCTAAATCTTTAAAAATAATTTTATCTTTGTGATTTCTATTTTTTCCAGGACGATATGTAAGCTTTCGAGCTCAATAAATCGCAAAAAACGCTCATTTTCGAACTTATTAAAATCGCTAACACCTGAACTGCTGAACCGAACTGCTTAGTACTGCATGAAAGAAAGTTGAAGAGAATTAACTCACATTTGATTTAAGTCCTTGTTTGGTCAAATCGGATCTGTAGAAATGGAAATATACTTTAAAGTGTTGGAGTAACCTCGAAAATTCGAAAAAATTCGAATATTTCGAAAACGCTTCCATGAAAAAAATTTTAAGTGCCATTTTCGTGTTTAGCGGGCCAAACTCCACAATAAAAAAATACTTTGATTCACTTTGCTAAAAAAAATTTTAATTTTTTAAACTAGTGTAATCATTTTTATCAAAAATAATGATTATTATTTTTGAGCTTTTTTTTTTTTTCTTATGAAAAATAATGATTACGGTCTAAGTTTTATAAAATTACTCATAAATAATTATTTTCAGTGAAATGGCCCAGATTGATTGACGATGATTTTTTTTAGCTAAATATAAAAAATCTAAAAAATATTATTATTTACGGTCCCTGATTTGAATTCATTTAATTTGAATTTATTAATGCGCATTATAGTATGTGTTCAAATCACGATTTAAACTAAATGGCTAAATTTGTATTTCTAAACAAAGTTTTAAGAAAAAAAACTAATTTTAAAATTCAAAAATTTTAATAACTATAGTAGACAAAATTTGATGTATTCAGAAGCTCTGCAAGATTATTACATATTTTTAAATATAAGTATATATTTTATTATTATTTATTGATGAATTCTGAAGCACAGAGCATGAGTAAAGTAAAATTATTACACTTTCACTAGATTCAAAAGCTAATGGAAATCGAACTTCTTTAATACTTGTGGAAACTGTAATAAAATTCCTAACTTAAATCATTTACTATAATTGTATTAATTTAATGTTTGTAATGTTTCTTACAAATAATTTTAACGTCTTAACGGTTGTTATACAAATAACTTCAATATTATTTTAAAAAGAAAGATATAATTTTAACTTGTCTTTTAAGTATAGCAAAGTCAACAACAAGAATTGATCTTTAGCAAAATGATTAGAGATAGACTGCCCGAATTGCTTGCTGCCCGAAAAAAGTGGATTGGCGAGGAGGAGGAAGAGGAAGAAGGACCTGAATTTGAAAGGGACATGGAAATGGAAGCATTCTTCGTACTCGTAGAAGAAATTCGCAAATTGCTTCATAACCTCCAAATATCAATTGCTGAGGTACAGGAGAAGCAATCGGATCTATTTTCCCCATTTTCACCCTATGATGGCAAGGCCAAACAGCAGCTGCATATTTTAATGGCCGAGATTCAAAAGAATTCATATACTGTTATGGAGAAGATCAGAAAAATTGAAGAAGCTTTCAAGGAAAAGGAGCGACTGCAGATTAATTCAGCCCTTTTGAGAATGCAGAAAATTCAGCACTCAGGATTACTTATCAGATTTGTAGAGATTATAACCGACTATAATTGCAGACAATGCAGTTATCGTGAGTTCTCCAAGGCACGAATTCAACGTCAGCTGGAGATCACAGGGCGTTCGATAAGCACCGAGCAAGCGGAAAATCTCCTGGAACAGGACAACCCTTCGCTGTTTTTTCACAACCTCATCTCGGACACTGAAATTTCTAAGCAGTATTTGTCACATGTCCATCGAAAACATGCCGATACCAAGAAGAATATCAAGCTGGAGGCATCCATCAGTCCGCTGCATTCTTTATTCACGGATATGCAAATTCTCATTGAATCTCAGGGCGATTTGAGTAATTGCATTCAGTATAATGTGGACAATGCCGCAGAGTATGTGGAATTGGCCAAGAAGAATACCAAAAGGGTGGTCAAAAATCAAATCAAAGCTAATCGTAAGAAAAAATTGGCTTTAATTCTCTTTATAATTTTGCTGATTATAATTATTGCTTGTTGTTTCCTATTTTTTTAATCATGTAAAATAAACAGATATAATTATTACTCGTAGTATACTCTGGATATGAATCAATTAATTTTAATACATATATATGTATTTTATTTAGAATAACTTTCCAAAAACATTTATTCTTGATACTACTGAATTTTTAACAAAAAAAAATGTATCAGTAACATTTATTCATTTATTTTTATAATTTAATAAAAAGCATTTTAGACTTTAATATAAATTAGCTTAGAATGTATTATATCTTGAATTTTATTTTAAAAGTACTTATAGGATTTTCATTTAATTAATTATATAGATTAATAATAAATATTACTCAAAAGCTTGACATTATATAAATGAAACACATTTAACTAGTGGTAAAAATAAATAAATGCCCGCGGGCATTATGAAACACATTTTTGTGTCATAACGCCCGCGGGCTTTTTGACACTTTCAAAAGTGTCATATCGCCCACTATCAATGTGTCTTAGCGCCCGCGGGCGTTATGACACAAAAATGTGCGTGCGTTATGACACAAAAATGGCGTTATGACACTGGGCGTTATGACACGCACCCTTTTTGAAGTGTCATAACACCCTCAATTTCTTAAAACTTGTAATCTGCATCAAGAATCAAGAATTTGCCTAGATAAACCGAGGGTTGGGGTACTTCTGCCTTGTAGCCATTTCAAAATATAGAGCCCTTTTTGCGGATATAACGTAAGCGACATTTTTCCGAAATTTGTTTTTTAATGCAAATGTGTAAATAAGTACCAACAGCATCTACACCCAAAATATAAAACTTTAATTGTTTATATTAAAGGAGATATTGGCATGTCAATTATAACGTAAGCGACACGAGACATGAAGAAGTCCACTTAACGAAATCTAAAATAGTCACTCCTGTAAAATTAGCTTTTTGTAGCTTACGTTATATCCGCAAAAAGGGCTCGATATGCTCGAAAAATTCTCTATTGCTCTGCCCATATTGTAGACAAATAGTTGAAAATAATTTAAAAGTATTTCAATAAAGTAAGAAATTATTATTAGTTAATATCAAAATTTACTTTGGTAAGGGTGCAAGCAAAATTTTTTTTTTAAAAAAATCGCGCGATTTTAAAAAAAAAAATTTTTCCCTGCGGCGCTTTTTTAGCAAGACTTTTTAATACTATGACCCTATATTCAGATTACAAGAATGAATAAGCATGACCAATGCCAAAACAGCAGATATGCAACATTGCTTGAATTTATCTTTATAATAAGTTTGGATTGAAGGCGGCTAATTTTCTAAAGTCTAACTTAGATATTTTTTATAATAAACATTTAATACTTATAAGCTTCGGGCGTTAATGCACTTCTTATAGTGTCATAAAGTCCACAAAAAAGTGACATAACGCCCTGCGGGCGATATAACACTTTTGAAAGTGTCATAATGCCCGAGGGCCTTATGACACAAAAATCTGTGACATAACGCCCACGGGCGTTAAAATTAATTTAAATGATAAAGCTCAAAAATAATTATTGGTTTTAAAATTTTTTTTTGTGATATAACTTTTATTTCAAATTTTTATTATAAAAATTAACACATAACTCTTATTTGTCAATTTGTATTATAAAAATTTTAAATAAAAATTGAATTTAAATATCTTTTGAACCAAAAAAGCCACATCATATATAGGCCTATATATATGATCTAGGCATTAATACCTTCCAGTTGATATATAGTAAGTATGTACCAATTCATGTGTCTGCTTTGTACATACTTATTATATATCAACTGAAAGGTATTAATGCGTAGATCATATATAAATGTTAGGGTGTCCCTTATTTTGGCATACGAGCTAGATCTGTTCATTTGGTCCTAAATAATTAGGAAATAAATTTTCGATCTAAACATGATAACCCGTGAAAACTTGCATTGAAACACGTATAAACGTCAAAATATGTATGAAAATCGTTTAAACACAGTTTTTTCATGTTTCGTTGCAAGTATGCACGGGTTATTATATCGAGCTGAAAATTTCTATCAAGTTATTTAGGACCAAATGAACAAAAAAAAACAATTGGGCGCGGCTACAGTCGAGTTTGCTCGACTGGAGGATACCCTGTGCCAGTATCCATAAAATAGAATATTGGTTAGGACCATCTCATATGCATATTCTGTCAGTTTGGTTCAGTTATCTCAAACAACAAAAAAGTTGTTCATACTAAGACTTGATTTTCGACTGATCGTTCCTATGGCAGCTATATGATATAGTGATCCGATTTCAACCAATTTTGGTCAGGTTATAAGGGACCATCTCATATGCATATTCTGTCAGTTTAGTTCAGTTATCTCAAACAACAAAAAAGTTGTTCATACTAAGACTTGATTTTTGACTGTTCGTTCCTATGGCAGCTATATGATATAGTAATCCGATTTCAACCAATTTCGGTCAGGTTATAAGGGACCATCCCATATGCATATTCTGTCAGTTTGGTTTACATATCTCAAACAACAAAAAAGTTTTTCATACCGAGACTTGATTTTCGACTGATCGTTCCTATGGCAGCTATATGATATAGTGGTCCGATCCAAATTTAAAAACAAACTTGATCTGCGTCCGGTATCCAGCAACCTACATACCAAATTTGAAGTCTCTAGCTATTATAGTTTCTGAGATCGACGCGTTCAAACAGACGGACAGACGGACGGACAGACAGACGGACATGGCTCAATCGACTCGGCTGTTGATGCTGATCAAGAATATATATACTTTATATGGTCGGAGATGCTTCCTTCTGCCTGTTACATACATCACACAAATCTAATATACCCTTTTTGACCATTTTCAATGGGCACAGGGTATAAAAAATCTAGCTCGTATGCGTTTAAAAATAACAACTTTGAAAAATAAAGGACACCCTAATAAAGGTATATATTTGATGTGGCTTTTTGGTTCAAAAGATATTTCAATTCAATTTTTATTTTCACAATTTTAGCACACACTCACATTTATATACAAAATAGAATACACACTAAGCTGTTTCATATTGTTGCACTTGCTTCTTAAGTCGCAACTCTCAAAAGGACTTTGGTCTGGTCTTTTCTCTCTTGGTTTGGACTTGAACTACTTTTAGACGCTGCAGGCGGGAACTGGCTTTTCTTGTAACTTTGTCGCACATACACACCCGCAAAGACACATACACACTCACACATTTGCCTTAGCAACTTTCATTTGCGCAAGTCGTTTTTAGCGTCAAAGCCGTCACGTAAATTGTTTGCCCGCAAACGAAACGCAAATACGAAAAGTTTCTCGTTAAAAATCGGAAGCTCGAATTTGATTTTAGACCCATGGTTTCTTCGGCAAACCTTCTTAGAATTCGTCAAAAAGTACGATTTTGATAACCTCTTGGTCCATTTTATTTAGTCCATACAAATTGACCCACTCTTAAGGACACAATATTATTTACATTTGTTGGAAAGCCAGGCCCGAAATAAGAACACAGTTGTTATTTAGTTTTACGTTATGATTTATATTTTGATTTAAGCACGGCATTGCACATCGACCTACACAGCTCAAAATTCGCAACAAGACAGACTGAGACTTAGCAACATTCAATGTGTACTTGATAAATTCGGCAAGCAACATTATGTTTCTAGACTATCGTCGCGACAGTCAAATTGGCGATATTCAGGGATGCCACAGAAATCGCAAGCGAAATTGAATTCCGCAGAAAGCAATTCCGCACGGAAATTTCCGAGGTGCCACAGAACTTCGAATGATTTAATGTTTTTTAGCAATTTCACCAACCTTTTCGAACTAGGCTGCTAAGGGCTGACACCTTCTCAGATTAAATTACATAAAGTTTTGTTTAGCAACTTTTTTAAGTTTCTAATTGCAGAACAATAGGTTTTTAATTTTTTCTTATTTAATTAATATAATTTTATTTATTTATGTAATAATTGATTTTGTTCAGCTGAAAAAAATTTAAAAGTAATTGGCGCGAAAAAATAAAAATTACTAGACAGCTCTAGCAATTGTCTGCCATTAGTCTGGCAGCTCTTCGAGAAAAATGTTTTCACTAATTGCACAATAAGCTAAAGGTTTTTTTCGGTAAAGCTTGATTTACCTTAAAATACCTATTTTTTTAATGCTTAATTTAACGAAAACTGAAGTGGTTCCATATATTTTTTTTAAATACCTTACTTCGAATTCGGACTAAAAAGTGTGGCATCGCTGACCCTGACTTCAAAAATGTAAATCGGACTAGGTGGCAACATCGGACGCCAGCGATTTTAGCGCTAGTTTAATACGCGTAAAATTATTCTGCGATTTGACCTGTGGCACAGCGAAATTAAATTGTAGAGAAATTCAAGCGAAAGCGATTTCTGTGGCACCCCCGATTGCTTTTTCATAGGAAATAAATTTCACTATGTTGCAAACTATTGCGTAATGTTGCAACATGCGTGTTGCTAAACTTAGTGGAAAAAGAAAAGAAACATCGATACAAAAAAATTCAAATTATAATACATTAATTCAACTGTACATGATTTCTTAACTTGATGTGCTGTACCTTTCTGGGGAGCAATTACAATACCATGGTGCAACATTCGTTGCGACAGATTGGGGAAACCCAGACAAAACCCGACCAGATCATTCTTAATAATACTAATAATATTCAAATAATATAAAGATTTAAGTTTTAAATTAAAGAACAATTAAACATTCAATTATAAAATAAGAGAACAAAAATTTAACATTCAATATAAGTTTAAGAAACAAAAAAGTAATAGGTTCCATACAAAAGGAACAATTAAAAAAAAGTTGGAAAAATTAAATATTCAAGTATGTTTGGAGCAGAACTTATAACTTTTCTGAAATTTTAGCTAGTAATTTAGTACTTACCTTGCCAATGTTATTAATTGCTATTTTGTCACAATTTCCAACTAATTAATGCAACACCTGTGTGTATGAAACAAAATTGTTAATAATGCATTATGCATGTTAAATGTTAAGGTCATGTTATACTCAATTTGGCACACATATGATCTGTAACAAACATAAATACTCTTATCGTAGAACAGCTGGCAATAAACGCAGTCTAAAATCAATTTGTTCGTGTTTTTACTTTAAATACGAAAAATAGCGACATATCGTTGTTCCCCCAAAACAAAATTTTTTTCCAAATATAATTATAAATTCATAGAGCATTTTGTTAATCTTCAGTCAGACACATCTGACTACGCAGACTCAGGAATCTCACTGCTTCGTCATCATGTCTGCCAGCTGATCATCTGAAGAAATAAACTAAACAGTAATTATTTTGTTTGCAATTTGTTCCCGTGAGAAATGATATTTAATATAAATATGTTTCGTTCGCTTTTGACATATTGGGTTATTTGCTATGCAAATACAACCTTAGTTGTCTGCATAGACTTTAATTGGCTTGCTTATTTCAAACTTTATTCCTAGCATTTATGACTTAAGCCATAAGTCTTGCCTGACTGCTTCCAATATAGCCAATTATTCAGCTTCTGTAGAAGAAGTTGCTACTGAAATCTTTTTCTTACAATTTCAGCAAATAAGATTTAAGTCAATCATTTTAAATATGTACCCACTAAAGCTTCTTCTGTCACTTTCACTACCTGCCCAATCCGAGACAGCATATCAAACAATAACATTCTCAAAGTTTGAACCTTAAACATACGTTAATTTCAAATCAACTGTACCTTTCAGGTATCTTAGAACTCTTTTCAGACATTGCCATAGTTCTTTGTTATTTCTGCTGGTATATCTGCTGAAAATGCTCACTTATGTACATAAATAAGGGGGCGTATATAACAAGTTTCGACAAGGATCTTCGCATTCCTCCTCTGAGTTCAATGCTTCATAATTAAGTTTATTTGCGAGTGGGGTACTAACTGGCTAGTACTCATGCATATTAAGTTTTTCTAAATCTAATCTATCTCTAATCTCTCTCTCTCTCTCTCTCTCTCTCTCTCTCTCTAATCTATATCCATTTCTATCTATTTTAATTCCAATAAAAAATTTTATTTCCATTAAGTCAGTCATCTTAAATTTGCTCATTAAGTATGCTCATGACATAGTTTCAAGGGTTTCCGTTGCTATAATTATATCGTCTACATATAAAAGTACATAAAATTTTTTCAAAATATTTCTATTATCAGTATATACAACTGTCTACTTAAGAGCTTACAAATATTATTTCTCTCAGTGCTCTAGCTGCTTGCTTTAATCCATCCTCCTTCAATTCATTATTTAAAAATGCGGCTTTAATATCCATGTGGTGAACTTGTAACTTAAAGTGATTTGACAAAGATAGTATAAGTCGTACTACTAGAGCAAATGCTTCCTCATAATCAAGCATGTATTCCTGTGTAAAACCACGTGCTACAAGTCTCGCCTTATATTTGGCTGGACTTCCAAATTCATCATTCTTTATCGAGAAAACCCACTTACTATCGACTAAGTTCTTATTTTCTGTTCTATCTACTATAGTCCATGTTTAATTTTCTTAATGAGACTTCAGCTCTTCTTTTATAGCTTTCTGCCAACTTGATTTATCAGCTCTAATCACGATTTCATCAAATGACTTGGGAACATTATTGGGGAAACTCTGCGCATTCATTAACCTTTCGCTTCTTCTAACATCACATCGCTTACCAATGGATTCCTCACCAACACAAGGAGTTTCAAGAGACTTTGACGTTCTAGGCCGATCATCTGATACACATATATCAGCATTTTCCTCCGTACTCTCATTACGGATGCCCTTCTGCCCTTTATGCTCCTTATTAGAGATGGCAATGAGGTCCACATTCAGCAAATCTGAATTTTTGACAATCCTTATTCTCATTAAACATATTATCATGACCTTTATGATCCTCACTATCATTGGGGCAATCAATGAGGTCATGGGCTTCATGTTCCTTATTCTCATTTAAGAATTCAGAATCTGCAACATATTCTTTAACATCAGCTCTAGAATTCCGTGTAGTTTCATCTACAATAACATCTCTTGCAACCACAAACTTTTTTGCGCTTAAATTCCATGGTCAAAAACCATTCGGCTCATATCCATCAAGTATGGCTTTAGATGATTTCTCGTTGAACTTTCTTTGCCTCACCTTTTGATGAACAAACACAATTGAACCAAACACTTTTAAATATTTTTAATTTGGTTTCCTGTTGTGCCATATTTCATATGGAGTTTTATTATGGCCCTTAGTGTACTACTTGGAATTAAATTTACCAAATAAGTTGCTGTCAAAATAGCTTCACTGCAGAAAATTTTATTCAATTGTGCGTCATTTACCATGGTACGAGCCTTTTCAGTTAATGTTCTTATCATGCGCTCAGAAACGCCATTTTGCTGAGGGGTATGTGGTACTGTCAAATGGTAGCTAATTCCTTCATTTATCATTATCAAATGAACAGATCTGGCCCGTATGCATTTACAAATAATGACTTTGAAAAAATAAGGGACACCCTAATATACATAAATCAAATTAAGTTCTTATTTTTAATTATTATTTAAAAAGTCCAAAATAATCGTTCAAATTCATTTTTTTTTAATAAAAGTTGAGAAATAACACTTATTTCAAATTTTTTCAATAAAAATAAAAATTAGTTATTTTTGATTTTTATTATGAAAGTTACAAATAAGATTTTAAAAATCAAAAATTAAAGTTAAAAGGATACTATTTTTTGATATTTTTAAGATTTCTAAAATATTCTGGGTATTTTTAGTATCAATTAGTAGTTTGCTTGCCAATAATAACTTCATACATATATTACTGCAACAGGATACAGGAGAAATAATAAATTATAGTATAATAGAATAAGTCGGATCCTTAATTTGGTCCTTAAAGGACATGTGATGCATCATATGAAAGGTCTCGAGTCATAGATCAAGTATAATTATTAATTTTTGTAATACATCACTTGGTTCAAAAGATATTCAGCCTAACTTTTATTTTATGATTTTTAAAATAAAAGTTACGGAATAACTCTTATTTGTAACTGTAAAAAAAATCAAAAATAACTCTTATTTTTTTATTAAAAAAATAAGAAATATAGTAAGTGTTATTTCCCAACTTTATTAAAAAAAAAGAATTTTAACGATTATTGTTAACTTTTTAAATAAAAATTAAGAATAATTGTTATTTCGTAATTTTAAAATAAAGCTTTGAAAATAATTGTTAATTTTCAATTTTTACTTTAAAACTTATAAAAGTTACGTTCGCTGATCCAAGCACAAAACTGTTTTGACTCTCATAAATAATACCTTATGCTAAATGAAAGTAAACCTTAGCAGTTGAACAGTTGAAAAAGTGTTCAACATATTAACGGAAATTCCAGATATCATTTTAGATAATAGATAATGGATAATTCAAAATTGACATACATACTTAATCAAGTGTATGTGGCGATATTCTCATTTTTAAATGTGGAAGCATTATAATATGAAATCGTTCCCATTGTACATTGATCTTTAAGAAACTACTCCATGATAAATGCTGATAAATTAGCGGCATGCTTTGCAACGTTCACCGAATGAGGCACAGTCCTCGGTCTCTTTTGCTTTGTCGGATTGGCAACTATTGCAACATATTTGGCAAATTTCTTTGCAACCGAAAAGTTGCTGCAAAAGAAATTGCAAGTCAATTACCGCTAGACGGTCTGTTTGGCGCCATGACGCAACCGCCACATGTGGCAGTGGCGCTAGCGTTAACGTTAACGTCGGCGTCAACGTCGTCGTCGTCGTCGTCATCGCATAGCGCTAATTGATTGCGTCTGAGCAACGCAGTTGTTGCATTCACTTTTTTTTTATTTTTAAGTTTTTATTTTTGGGTCGCGCCATTCTCCATTGGTGTATACCACATGCTACATGCCACACACAAAAAGACTACATGAAATGCCCGCAACTTTAGGACAAGATCAATGCTGTGCGTTGGTCAGCTCAACAGGTTCTGGCAGCAACCAGAAATGAAAGACTTCAGCAACGAACTTGAATCTTTTTTTCTGTTTTTTCAATTTTTCTTTCTTGATCCATTTGTTGTTGCAATTAATGATGTTGCATATGGGTTGTGATCTCATTTACTTTGCATTTACGTTCAATGCTTTCGATTAAATCTTGCATAATTTGAACGCATTTCGCTTTTTGATTTGTTGGCAAATTCGCTTTAAGCTGAAATATGCGAGATAATGACAATGTGTAATTGTGTGAGTTTAAGTGTTCGTGAGTGCAAGAAGGCTTTCAGGTTTTGTTTGTTATAAGTTTGCTGTTACATTAACCGATTTAAACATGCTACGCACAACTTACAGTCTTGTTTTGATTTTATGTTTTGAACTTTTAAAAATAATAATCAAAATTCGTTTTAAGCGAAAATTTGGTCAAATCCTCTGGACGACGGATTTAACATGCAAGAATTCTACAGTTCAGGTGCTCGAGGTTAAGACGTATGCCAAATAAAATTGCTTGGTTCATGCTACAAGAAAAAAGTAAATTTTGTTGCTGGTGTAATGATAATATAATATTTTATGAAAAATTATTTTACAATATTTATTACAAACATGCTCATTTCATGGATAAGGGATCAATGAAATCAGCCAGATCGAAATGAAAACTCAGGATGATACAAAAATGCAAAAGGAGTTACATCTGTCGCTTCAGATTCAGTTGTACTTAGGTCACCCTCTGTTGTGTCCCTAATGCGTACGCACAGGTCTCTTGGCTCATTGGGTTCGAATTCAATGGTGGTGGTTGTGTATCCCGGGAGGCATTTGCAGACATCGGGTGCCACACATGAGGCGAATGTGAAGCAGCTTTCCTGGCAATGTGGAGCACAGAAGAAGCCTAGGCTTTCCGATCTAGGTAACTTGATGTAGCCAGGAGCACACTCCCATTCCCCTGGCCGCACACAGCGACCATGCTCCGGAATATCCTGTGGACAGATGGGCTGGCAAGTGTTGGAGTTGTCGAAGTTGCTGGAGTTGTTGGAGTAACCCTCGTTGCATTGACATTGTTCTGGCCTGATGCAGCTACTATGCGCTGGACAACCTTCTCTGCAAACTGGCTGACAGAGTCCAAATTGGCTCTTTTTGTAACCAGCGACACACTGACACATGTCCTGATGGGGACTGACATCCGTGTCACACTGACAAGTCTCAGGGCCAACACAACGGCAGTGATCACCGCATCCTTTGCCGCACTTTGGTTGACAAAGAGTCTCATTTGTCTTTTGCTCATAGCCAGGGCAGCAAAAATGCTGTACTTCAACTTTGCTACTGACCTATTGAGCATAAGGATTTTACAGCTTTACAGAATAAATCTATTGGCACATTAAAATAGTTACCACATTCTCGGCGTTGCCAGGAGTACTCAATAGTTTGAGTAAGCTGCTCAGATTGACATAGTTCACAGTCCTCTTTACGCTGCACAGATGGGGATCAGTAGCCAGAAACTCAGTTGTGTCTTTGACACATAGTCCACTGGGTGCTACATGATAGTTCATCTGGCATTCACACAGTCCCGATTCTCCGCAGAAACTGTTCGCACCGCAGTCGTCGGGGCACATTCTCTCCGAGTGTTCAGTTTTGGCGACACAGTCCCCACTCAGCATTTCAAATCCTTTAATGCACTCACAGAATTTCCCATCGCGGCAGTAACTGTTTGCAGTGGACGTCATCTCACAGAGTCGCAGGCAGGATCCATTCACTTTCTCGTATCCCATTATGCATTCGCAGACATTTGGCCTTGAGCAGAAACTGTACTTATCGCATTTTTCCGAGCACAGAGGCTCGCACGGCTCATCGTCGGTTTGCCGGCCGTAGCCGTCACAGCAAACATGACGAATTTCCGTTTTGAATGTCGACTGTTGATAATAAAATTGGGTTTACTAAATGGTCAGTGAGAACGCAGTCGATTGCATACCGGATATGGTGTGGGCAGTTTCAGATTGAGTTCCTCAAATGCCTGCTCAAGCTGAATCCATCCAGAGTTGTCTTCCGATTCCACTTCCACTTGCACCACTTTGGTGCACAGATTAGGATCTTTTTTGGGAACACAAATACCTTCCTCGTCCATTTCATAGCCCGCTAAGCACTCACAGATCTCCGGCAAAGCGCAAAAACTATTCTGGCCGCAACCATGTCTGCATTTTGGTTGGCAATTCTCTATAGTTCCTTCGAAGCCGAGACAGCATTCATATTCAAGCTGCGAATCCGATTTGAAAGGGGAAACTATGAACTGTGAACAACATCTCTTAAGTTGTGACTCACCTCTTTCTCTCCTAATATAACTTCGTAGTCAAACTCATTCGTAGGACAAATATTTTTGAACTGCAAAAGTCCAGAGGCCAATACACATCCAAGAACCAACAGAAAAAATACCCAAAGTAACGGTCGCATGGCTCGAGGCTGAAAGTCTTTAAAACAAAGGAAATATAACCGGAAAGCAGCACTTCCAGAATGAAATTGAATCGTATGTCGCCTGAGGCCGACTCTCTTTATAGCATCCCAACTATTATATGTACTTTTGATAAGCATTATACTATATGTATATAAATATAGTCAGCCATATCGCAAAGTAACAAACATGTAGTCAGAATTAAAAACTCACACAAATTTCGTTTAAGAAAACAAGTATGAACTTTACAGTCAACTCCCCGACAATGAAACAGCCGTTACTCAATAATGATTGTATTTATGAAATGTAAACTCGAATTTTATAAAAACGACTGCAAATTTTAGGTATTTGCGTTGCTTAAAATCTTAAAACAGTCATAACTATGATTTTTAAAAAATAGCTAAAAAGCCACTTCTTGTATTAAAATAAGGAAAAAGGGGATTAAATAGTTATTTTTAATAATTTTCAAAGAAATCAGATAAAAAACTAGCGAAGAGAATTTGTTTAAAGAACTTTTTTGCATCAAAACCTTTTTTTTTTTAAATACAGGATAAAAGTTAATTTTTACAAAAACTCGAAAATTTTCAAGTAGTTTTCAATATTTTTAAATTATAAGTTGATATAACTTTAGTTTTCTGTAAATACTTTTGATTAGGTTTGAATTTTAGTTATTGTATTTGTAATTGAAGCTTTTGATTAAAGTTGGTTTTTGTGCTGGTTGAAATAAGCTGTGAGCCACTGTATATATTTTCATATATATATTTTATATACATACATATATGTATGTTTTAAAGTCTCTATAACATACATTCCTACAAGTAGAATATACCCAAGCATTCTACGAGTAACGGACATGTCTTTAATTAGAATTAATTTAAATAATAGGAAAATTTATCTTCAGCACACCGAAGATTTGATTCCCTTGCACAGTCCTGTAAGATTGCTTGGGACTCAAGGTTGACTTCTAAACGATAATTCCTACGGCCAATTCGGATACTGTCCACATCAAGTTTAATTACTGAGACTAGTGGACATAACTACATATATCAGCTTGACTATATCGGGTATGCCAGGCTCCAAAATCATGTTACCCTCTGCAAGAGTATAATGATATTGATAAAATTCTGTTAAAGTCAACTTACCTCCGTGTAAGACAGTATGAAAAAGCAAAACCATTGAATCAGTCTGAATGAGTTTCTGTGAAAATTGTAGTTCAATGAATTTTATTGTTCATATAGAGATTTATGCCGAAAATATATTTGCACATAAGTATTAAATATAAATTTAATTACTTTTTTAAAATATTTAAAACATTTTTTGCAAATTATGCAATATGGAAATAGCACACATTAAGGGAAAAGAAAGTTTGTTAAGCTCAGAGCTTTCTGACGTAATCGCACTTTTATCGACAGCATCTGCAATTTTGTCTTCTTCTTCAGTAGTCATTATTGGTACAGGTTGGCAGCCCTCGCCCTCTACCTCTGAGCGCTGAAATCCCTCGCAGCAGACCTCACGCGGCTCTAATTTAGTTTTGGTCTGCGGAGTTAAGGGAATTCATTACGTGTATTTGTTTTTTTTAATTTTACTATTTTTACGTACAACAAGTCTCATTTCGCCCTGCACATCCAAATCTCTGAGAACTGTTTCAAAGTCCTCATAAGCACCCAGGGGAACACGCTCTGTCACACTGTAAGATACTTCCACATCTCTGATACACATATGAGGATCTTCGAAGCATTTCACAATATGTGCACATTGACTGAGTAACAACAAAACCCAAAACATGGACATTCTGCGAATTAAGCGTCTCACGACGATTACAATAATGCGGACAAAAGTCAACTAAGTTTCGCAATTTTTACAAACACACATCTAAGCTCCCTACTCTTTAAGTTTACTTTTGCTATGTGTATACAAAGTAAATTTGTTTTTGGATAAGCTCTTGCTATCAGCAAACTTAGCATATAATGAGCGCTGAATCATTCTGAAGTTACATTTCGACAGATAAATAACAATACTGTTTAAATTTAATCTATAGTTTATTTGACTCATTTAATATTTCGACATTCTTTATTATACTGGGATACAAATTGCTACTAATCTTTTAATGATTCAGAAAATAATCCAACACGGGCTTCAAGTTCATTGCCATTTTCGTGAACGTTATTTACATTTAGTATTCTTTTTCGCCGTATACAGTACAACGACAATATAGCTATCGCGACTATCATAGTTAATACTAAGGAAGCGACAATTACTGCAATCCATTTATTAAATCTCCTTGGCTCTTGTTGAGCTGAGGCTGATTGGGTAACTATATCTATATCCATAGTGGTTGGCTCGTCCGAGTCTGTCCAGGTCACAGTTGTGCTCTCAGTTGTTGTCTGAACTGGTTGGCAGCTAAGTTCAGATTGCTCCGATTTTTCGTAGCCGGGACAGCAATCCTTGCGAGCCTCCAGTTTAGTTTTGACCTATGCAAATATTTCTCATTGCTTAAATTATTGAATTGAATGCTTTGAGAATTTTTCCTTTACTTACCACACTTCGCATTGCGCCTTGAATATTCAATCTGATGAAATCTGCCGCAAATCGGCCATAATCTTCTAAAGGAGTACGTTCCGTTACCGTATACCGAACTGTCACATATTTCTCACACAAATGTGGATCTTCAGTTTGAAGTAGTGCATATGGCAGAATACTCAGTATGAATACAATGGATAAACGATACATTTCGTGGCTTAACTCTACGGTCCTTACAGTGTTGCACTTAGAACTCAACTGAATTTGATATTCAAGCTCTCACAACACATAACTGGACCACTGATACCAATATGAGTTAAACTCAAATTATATATTGTAGTACTATGTACTACCCATGAGCACAAATTGGACTTGTGAAATAAACCTTTATATTCATGGGCATGCATGAGTTTTTATTTTACACGATGGGTTGCATAGTGTTAGGCTCATCGAAATGAAAATATAGAGTTAATGTTTAGTATATACATGTACATAGCATACTTTTAGTAACAATATTTAGTATGGTTATATTTAAATGAAAGCTCAGCTTAAAGCCGAGCTGTACAGTTGTGACAACAAAAAAGCTTTATGACAACTTTAGCAAAACTCGTGTAGTAGTTATACTGTTAGTAGGTTCCAATAGTTTAATTATAAAAAAAATAACAGAGTCTATGCGCTTTCGCGACAGTTTTGTGATTGTTCCTATATTTAAATATTAATTTTAAATTAAGCTACAAAATTAATAGAAAAGGCGGCAGGAGTATGCAAACTTAGAACCTAACACTTTCATAAATATCTACTTAAGTAAACAAGAACCGCTCTTTGTGAGTTGTGAGTCTGCAGTAACTGCGACCGATAATAAAGTGTTTGATTTGCGTATATACTTAGATTTATGTGTTTATACTCGAATGTTTATTTCAACCAAGTGCTGATATTTATTTATAACTACACTATGCTTACTTCGGGTACATTTTCAAAAGATGAAGGTTAATTTTAGTTTGGTTATCAATTTCAAAAAGATATGTCCTTTTTTTCAACTTTTTATGATGGAAATTAGTTATATCAAATGATTGGATCAAAATATTTAAATATTTGATTATTGGTACTTAAATTCTACCAAATAGAAAGTTCGCAACCAAACGAAACTACCATTTTGAAATGATAATAATTTTGTCATTTTATAAACTTAAATGCTCACTGGAATTGTCCTTAGTTTTCTCAATATTCCTGCAGTTAGAAATAATTGTTTTTAACGTTTTCCTGCGACCTTTTTTTTGCCTCATGTAATATAGCTGCGATAAACTGATTAACAAATTAGATTCACAATTTTAGACTTGCAATAGGATTACATATCCCAATAACTTGATGGAAAACTTTATTTTGTTTTGGTTTTTTTATTATGTTGTCTAAGAGTTTGCTCTAATTCATTGCAAATTATTATAATTGTCTAAATCCCATCATATTGTTCTTTCTTTAGAGCCAGATTACTATCGGCATGGATCAGTAATACAATCTTTTATTTTGTTATATACCAATTTTTCAAGCCAAATACTTAAACTTTTGTTTTTAAGTAATTACGAATTTGATAGTCAATGTAAAATTTGAAAAAATAAATAAATATATGGACATTTTTTTTTAATTTCTTTTTATTTACATTATTAAATATGTACAAAAATTTCATAGAATAGAAATTGACATGAAAAAGTCGAAGGAGCAACTAATTTTTTGATTTTCCGTCTAGAAAGAACTGTACATAAGAGGGCGAGTGACATAACAATTATAAGCAGGACAAACAGATGCGACTTTGGAGTTTGTTGGCAAGTTCCCAGAGGATTCCGTCCAGGGAATCCTTTACGGGAATGTCGCATTAGATTAGATGTTGCGCGATTGTTGCTTCCTCCTAGAATTTCGATTGGTATCACAAACTAAAACTAAATTGTAAGTCGTACATTGAGGGTGCGGTTTCGGGTTCGAGTTCGGGATTGGGTGCCAGTTTTGGTCCTTGTAATTGCAATTTTTAAATTGGATAATTTCGACAGCAATTGATAAGCTCGCCTTCACCCGAGTTCAAAGTTGATGGCCCTCGACAGCGTTAAATTGATCTACTTTTTGTGGAGGTAACCGCCGTGGCTGGAGACGCCGTACGAAGAGATGCCGTGTCCGGAGATGCCGTGTCCGGAGAAGTCGTGTCCGGAGATACCATGACCGCCGTACGAGGAGATACCGTGGCCAGAGCTGCCGTATGAGATTCCATGACCAGAGATGCCATGACCAGAGATGCCATGGCTGTAGACAGCTGGGGCAGCAACAGTGTGGGTGATGGCAACAGCGGGCTTCACATGGCTCTCAACGTGGACGGGAACTGGCACTTTCACCTCATAGGGCACTGGGCGATCCACATGGATGGGCACCTTCTGGATCACGCGCTTCTCGACGGTGTAGGGCACTGGCTTCTCGACGGGCACTGGGTAGGGCTTGGGCACATGGACGGTGTAGGGACGATCGACTGGGATCTTGACTGGGACCTTGACGATCTTCTCGACTGGGTAGGGCTGTGGCACTTCGACGGGCACCTTGACGATCTCCTTAACATTGTAGTGGACGATCTTCTCCACTGGGTAGGGCTGTGGCACTGGCACCTTAACTGGGTACGTGACGGTCTTCTCCACTGGGTAGGGCACATGACGCTCCACCTGGTAGGGCACCTGCACGGTCTTGATCACAGTGTTGGTGTGCACTTGAGTGGGCAGTTGGGCAACGGCGGGTGCAACAAAGCCAGCGTGTCCAGAGCTCACAATGGCACCACCACCATACGATGATGGACCATAGCCGTAGCCGGTATGGCCAATGCCGCGCTTCTCCTGCTTCTTCTCAGCTGTCGCGCTGCTCTCAACGGCGGGCACCACTTCAACCTTCTTGGCTGCCTCCTCGCTGGCACTAACAGCCAGCACGCACATAGCCAACAGGCCAAAAACGAGCTGCAATGCAAAATGTTACCAAAGTGGGTTAGCCTATTATACAATACAATACCGGCAGCACTTCCGTCTGCTGTGTCCATAATTACAAATATGACAATTATGCAATGTTGAAAGTGAACTGGCATGCCATGTCTTGCCATACCGATTACTCGGCACTGCGCCAAGTTCAAATTGGTGGCTAATCATGTGCAACGGGGCGCATACGTGATGTGTGAGAACTTGTAATGTGTACAACGCTGCGCATGCGCAATGCAAATCGTAAAACGATTTTAAAAGTGTACTAAAATTTTAATAATAAAGTAAACAGCCTAATGAAGTAATTGTATTTCTACAAATATTAAAATTGTCAAATATTTTTTAAAATTATCTGGCATTTGGCTCAGGAAATATTTAAACAAGAATTTGTCTGATCTTTTCATTATAATTGTAATAATTGGCTGTTTGCTGCCTGAATAAAGTAATTATATTTCTAAAAATATTAAAATTTCCAAATATTTATTCTATAATATCATAGTTATCTGGCATTTGGCACAGGAAATATTTAAACAAGAATTCTTATAGTATTTCTTTTTTTTTAAGTACTACTCTTGAACATCAAAAATCTTTAAAACCTAAATATTTAAAAGCTTATTGACATTTATTTTTTCAAAGAATAAAAAAATAAATTGCTCGCACTTTTAAAGATGTCTTATTTTTATTAAACTTTATAATGTGGTTCTCTATCTTAAGAACAACTAAATTCGTAACACATTTCATTTTCAACGTAGCACGACATTGTAGTTAAATTTTTACTTGAAAGCACAACATTTTGATGTAAAATTCATGATAATATACTCGAAATGCAGGCACTTAAGAACTTTCAACAGATTCTGTCGATATATATATTTTTTATTATTTGATAGATGATTTATTGTTTAGTACGCTTGAACACAACATACCATGGATTTCATTTTGCACTTTTATTAACTCCTTGACAAAGGCACTCAACTTAATTTGGCCGGGGCTTGTATGTCTCAACCAACCCACAACTGTTAACTGAATAATTTTGCACAGACATTGCGAGCTTTTATATGCCGATGCCCTCAGCTTTGATGCTGCTTTGCGATTTCTGCATTGGCCGTCGACATCGATGTCGAGATCTTTCACGCAGCCGCAGCAGCCTGAAACGTCAAGCAAAAGCTCGCTCTCCGCCAGTCGGCTGAGCTCGGTCTCTTTAAGCGTGACGCTCTCTTTGCTAAAGGAAATGCCCAGCAGCCTATCGGTGTGTGCACAAAAAGCTTTTAGCGACTATGTGAACTGATCGTGCAGCTCACACGGACACTGTAGGTGTATAAATTTAATGTGTGTGAGCTGATCGTCATGTGTGTGTGAGTGGATATGTGTGTGAACTCGTATCGGTTGGTGGGTCTGTAAACTGTTTGTGGTACCAAGTACTTAGTAAGCAACTGGGGGCACAAGATATTAAAATAGACGCTGTGCATTTGATAGTTTAAATTCAAACAGAACATATTTTTAATAATATTTCAATATTTTAATAATAATAATAATAATTGTCAAGCTAAAAAATATACACATTTGGTTTTTTTTAATTACTTAAAAATTTCGAAACGAATATATTGCATATACGTACATATGTGAAGTCTGAATAAAGTCTGAATTTTAAATTAACAAAGTTTACTAGAATTTTAAATATCTCTAAAGTCCATAAGAGGGCATAAAGTTTTCAAAGTGTTCGAAAGTGATGGAAACGAATACAAAATAAAGCTATTACTTATTTTAAATATTAAAACTGTTTATGGATTTTATTCATAAGAACGATTTTAAAAATGTAGTAATAAGATAGTTTAATAAACTAATAAAGTATATATTTGTATATAAAGTATTATATTTGTTTCACAAAGCAATTAAAAAATATTTTTTTTCTTAAATCAAATCAAATGAGATACTTAAAAAATATACCTAATGGATCGGTAACATTTTGGGCTGCATAAAGATACTTTTTTCGAAGTTGCTTTGGGCAAAAACTCGCCATTCGGTCTGTGAGTTCTGTGCAGAGTTCGGCGGATTCGGTTTTTCTCGTGACTGAACTTTTGATCTCAGATTTTGGTGAAGTGAACAAATTTTCGAATTGTAGGTGCAATGATTGAATGTTTTCTGTGCCTCAATCTATGTGCATGTATCTATGTATGTGTGTGAATAATTTGACATTTTAATGTGCATAGGAAATACATAAGTCTGTAGATTGCGGGCAGTAAGAGTCTAATCGACCATTGGCCATGTAAATGGAACGTGTGAACAAAATATAGCTGCATAACGAAAGAGCGAGGGAGAGAAAAAAAGAGAATAAAACAAAGACAAGCAGAAATGTTAGATTTACGGATATTTTTAATCAAATTAATGTGAATAATACTAGAGACGTTATGTCATTAGAGCGCTGTGCATTGTAATGTGCAGTTGAAGGCGAAGGTCGATCATCATCATTATCATTATCATTATCATTATGAAGCTCATTTTGAAGCTCATTTTGAAGAGTTGGACTACATTATCAAACAGATCAAAATAAGAGGCCTTTGTCTAACTATGCATTGTATGGCCTCTTTTGTGGTCATGTTAAACGCACATAAAGAACGATGCATCAAGCAAATGACCCTTAAAAAAGCTTTGAAACTATCAAAGCAGATGAAGAAGAAGATGGAGATAGAAAATAACAACTGTGGATGGCATAATAAATATGCAAAGTGAAGGGAAACGTAGCGGTTAAGGCCCAACATCAAAATCAAGTTCAAGTTTATGTGCCTGCTTTTTTTTGACTATTATAAGTTAACTTTAAATTTAAGCATCTACAAAATAAATGGTAAACATCGAACACTCTAAATTTCTGGTTAGCTGAATATTCTAGTTTTTAGAAACAATCTCCCAAAACTTATGCAAATTTAAACTATATTATTATGCCAAATCCACAGATCACTTAAAGATCAACTTATGCATTTCTGTATAGCTAAATATGTGAAGCATATCGATATTAATTTGCAAATAATAAATGCATTGAATATTGACAAAGACTATCAATTAAATTAACTCTTTTTATTTATCAATTCAATATACTCGTATTGTATATTAAATAAAGTTGCCAGAAGAAGAAGAAGTAGCTCTAATCTGAAGGAGTATCTCGTATTCTTCAATCTGAGAACTTCTTTATTTTGTTTTGTATTATTAATTTGTAGTTCTATTTATATATTTTTACTTTTTTTTTTTTTTTTTTCAATTTATAAATTTATGCATAGTCCAATATATTTAATGTGATTATGCAAACGTCCAATTATGTAGACTCTGACTAAATGCAGAGCATGGTATTTGCATAATATATCTAGAGGCCATTAACTAATCTAATTATTCAGCATGTTGAGAGATCTGAAAAGTTGTCGCCTGCCAGGCGAACTTTTATAATCAATACTTAATGCCTTCTGATGGCGTTAAGGTGAACCAGTTCTAAAGACGAATAAACAAATTTTTAAACACAACACGGTTTCATTTTTTTTATATTTTTTTTAATTATTGTTTGACGTTTGACTCGTGTTTCTTTATTTAGAAGTTTTTGTTGTTTGATTCATTAAAATTCAAACATTTTGTAATTTTTTTAGGATATGTTATAACAAAGGATAGAGTATGTTAACAAAGCTATCAAAAACATAACGAGAAAAAGATCTTTGCAAAGATTTATTTCTCACTGAATTCATTTTTATACTCATAACAAACTAATTCGACATTTAAATGAAATTATTATTCTACTTTGCTTTAAATGTTAAAAAATCAAATTTCATGCTTATTATTATATTGAGTACAAAATTATTGTTCTTAAAGATAGTAAAACACTTTACAGGTTTTCGTGTCATGAGACCATAAATTATAGCCGAAAACTAAATTTATTGGGGATAATTAAAAATTGTTGATCTGAAGAGTATGCAACAGGCAAATACTCTATAAAACTTTTGATTTACTTGATTTTTGTTGCTATATGCCCAAAGAAATGAATTATTTGTTAGTATATACAAATAAATGAAGTCTTGTCATAAGCATTGTATTCTTTAAAATATATGAGCAAAGACAGAGACAATTTCAGAGTTTTATACAAAAATCAGGCTTTTATTTAAAAAGCATATAATTTATTGGCTCTCAACTAAGTATTTGTCGTTTGCCATTTAATCGATGAGTCCACCAATTTTTTGTCAGTTTGCGCTGTTGAAAAAGTTGCTTTTAATATACTCAAATATGTTGGTCTACGTGATGTGAGCAATCTTTCGTTGCATGTGCTCCACTTTTAAGATGCTTCGCATTTGTCAATCGCTTCGGATATTTTTTTTTTTACTTTTTGCCTCGTTTATTGCATTTTTGTCGCATGTTTAAAGCTTTGCAATCGATTTTTGTTTGCCTTACATGTTTTAATGCACATTCGTGGAACTATGTTGAAAAGTAATTAATTTTGCTTTAGAGTCGATCGATTTTTTTGTAAGCCAACTAATTGAGCTTTAATGGCAATAGAGTTGATTTTTGACTGTGATTAAATCATAGAATTCTTGGGTGCAATACAAAAATTTAGTTTATATACCCTGTAAAGTTTAAGGTTCGATGAACAGATATAGTAAGAATCTCTTGATTTGTTCGTCTTAAACGTTTTTTTAAGAATATTATCCTGTTTATATTTTGGTTTGAAATTACCTTCTTTTTCTAGCTTCCTTGGCAAATACTTGAACATACCTAATAAATTTTTGAACAGTTAAATTACATACAAAAGCTTGGCATTTAATTTTGATCACAATAAGGAGAATTAAATAAAACTACGAACAATATGCGGGCGGTTAAAAAGGCGCATTTAGGTTAGTGCTAACAATTTTATGAGTTACCTGTGCCATGGTCATTCGGGTAATCAGTGAAAAGAGATCAGTAAAATTTATAAAACTTAAAGACGTCGACAATTTAACTCAAGCGACAAAGTTTGGCCTAAATTAAGTGGTGGAATGGCGAAGTTTTCTTCTGTTTACCAAGTTCGTGCCCAGGTTAAAGCCAGACTGGGGCTGTGGCGAGGTTAGTTGAGGTAGGTACGGAAAGTATTTGTCAATTGAAACGCCGGGCCTCAAGCTCGAAAGAGTCGTGCAAAACCTTCGACATTTAATTTGGCCACATTTTGAACTGGACACGTTTACTTAGTTTTATAGAAAAAGACCAGAAAAAAGTTTTTTACATGAAAACAAACTACAACAAAAATTTTGGATTATACCTATACATTTTTGATAATTGCGCGAAAAGGTCAGCCCCGTAAAAATTGTGATTCCATTTCGTGGCTAGCCCAGTACTCAAATAGTGCACAGGCTATTGAGTTTGTGACCATGTCTGATCGTTTGTATGAAAACCTTAATTTTACAGACTAATAATTGAAAGTCATATTTCTGTTTTTTTGTTTTCTTTTTTAATTTACACCTCATTTATGGGGATTGGGCATTTAACAGTCGAGCACTTCGACTTCAGCATTTTCACTTGTTGATGTCGGATTTGAAGCTACTGTTAACCGAAATTATTGTTATAACAGTTATTATTATTATTATTGCTTGACCTCAACACCCACCGCAATAAACGACTTCTGACCTTTGTTTACTCCGCAACGTTTTTCGCACTTAAATTTTCTTATAATGTTTTCGGAAAATACATCTAAACAAAAGACTTGGACAGAAATCAGAAGTCAGACATCAGAAATTACACAAATAACAAGAAAAATAAAATTTGTTTGCTGGCATTTTCCATGCAATTGGGTAGAGGCACGGCCTGGAAGGCCTTGAAATTTTCAACTTGCCAGTAGACAACACAATGCCAGGCTTCAACAGCAACAACAACAACAATGCACACGGAACCAGACTTGAGGCTCGAGAGAACATAATGAGCCTGCAGCATTAGTGTGGCGGCAAATGACTGAAGAACTGGCTAACACGCCCACCTAACGCCCTCATCTGCTCTTCAAGTTAAGTCATTTGAATTGCCAAGAGCCAGCTGAGCAACTTTTTTTCATGAAGAAACAAATACACATTTTTAACAGTCAGGTTTAACGACTGCTAAACAAACTTGACATTAAATTTGATATTTTAATCGATGTATGAATTATCTTCAATGAATGGTGCACACATTATTTAATTCGAAGAATTAAATTTTAAGCTGATGGTTCCTAAGATAGCTGTTTGTTATTTTAGTTAAATTTTAACAATATTTGGTCTCAATAAAATTAAAGTCTCGATATAATTAAACAGTTCCAATTCCCAACAAGCTGTAAAGTTTATTGTACTAAAAACCGATTTCGATCAATCGCAATACGATATAGAAAATCGATTTGAAATTGAAAATTTTGTCACGTGTATGTATAACACAAGCTATTTGTGAGATTGGCTGAGATATCCTATAAAGGAAAGATAATTCGTCATTCCTGAGACATTCCTGAGACATTCCTGACATAATTACGATCACAACTTACAGCTAATAAGTTTTAAAATTTATTTAACTGTATGTATGTGCGAATATGTTTTCGGGCTGCCCGTAGGGTATCTCGTAGTCGAGCACTCTCGACTAGAGCGTTCTAACTTATTTTCAAATCGTGGAACTCAGTTCTCGTGCATCATGTTTGGCAATATAAAATAATGCATTAATCATTTGGTTGAGTTGTTGTAGTTGCTTTTGGGATTTGGCTTTGCTTTTCTGTCCACTTCATGTCGAGAAAACCGCACAGCAATTAGCGCAAAACTGAAACAATAAGATCACGAAAAATATACCGAATTGAAGAAAACAAAAAATATAAACAAATAAAACCTTTGCCATGGGAATTGTGTCGTTTGTTCGTTTTCATTTGTTTGACTTTTTTTGGTGCTGTGTGAGAGTGTTGCTGCTTATATGAGGTGTGTATGAGAACCACATCTGCTCTAATTATTAACACCCAAGTTGCTGTAACTTGAATATAAATTAATGTCTGTATGGTGCAACTCCTTGCGACTGTTGAAAATATTACACAATTCAACAGATTACCAAGAAATTGCATAAATATTTTGCAAAAGGTAAAAAGAAGCTAATCTACAGTTAGTATTATAGTCCTACAGAACTAATAAATATAAATACAATATAAATATAGAGAAATATCTAAATCTCTATGAATATTTATTAAATAAGTGCTTATAAAGGTTTTATGGCCAAGTTCATCGCAATTTCAAGTGCTCAATGATAAGATATTGTTCTCTTTTAAGTACTAACTCTTACTTGGATAATAACTTGACTTATCGAATTAACAATCTTTATCATTTTGAATTAATGGAGACTACTATCGCAGCGTTCATTAGTTTTAGATAATCATTCTGACTGATATTTAAATATGTATGCAGTCTTGAAACTGTGATATTTATTCCTAATTAACGTTTTTAATCTGCCAATTCTATTTTCTAGTTTTCTATCTCAAATCTATATCTATGCCAATTCACTTTGATTTTCGTTCTCTTTACGATCGGATATTAACATAAATAAAATATTTTAGCCATGGCTGACTGCTCAAATTAAATTTAAAATGTCTATTTAACAAACGATTTGAATCTCTTTAAGTTTTAGTTTCTATTTCCTATAGTCTTTTTTGACTTGCGTCTTTCACAGCATAGTTTATTTATTTATTATCAATAACTAACAAAAACTTGACTTTCTTCTTCTTTGAAAAATTTGTTTGATTTTAGATTTATATGCAAGTACTTGCAACTAAAACTCTCGATAAACAATGGAAAATTGAATCTCAGACAAATTATAAGGTCGCGCCTACTAAAAGCTTTATGCAAATCAAACGAAATTACTTTAACTGATTTGCACAACTACAAAAACAATAGTTGCAATAAGAATAGCAACATGCATGACAATGTGGAATATCAAATTACTAATATCTAAATTTTTTGACACACAAAGGCCTAAAAGCAACAATAACAATACTAACAACAACAACAGCAACAACTGTTCAGTGGCCTAACTCAAATGCCACAGTGACACACTAACTGGGTGACTTCCAAAGCAGCAACTACATCAACAGCAACAACAACTACAATGACAACAGAAGCCACTAAGCCACGACGAAGTCGAAGAAAACTGAAATTATGCAACATTTGCGACGTCGCCAACACGGACAGCTGCTGGCACTGGAACAACAACGACAACGACTGCAGCAACGGCAGCAGCAACGGCAGCGGCATCGGCAGAGGCAGCGAATCGGTGGTAGGCAGCAGTAAACAGTTAGCAGTCAAATGCTTGCCGCATTTGGGAAGCTGCAACCATTCGCCAGGCTATTTATGTTGCATTTGCTAGAGATGTTTTTGAGATATTTCGCATTCAATTGCTCTGCTAGTGATGTTGTTGTTGCTGGTAGTGGGACTTGTGTCTCTTTTGGTTATGCCCTGAAAAGGCGTCACAGTACAATTGACAATTATTTAGGCATTCAGATAAAGAACTTTCAAGGAGTGTTGTGGCGACTGGAGAGCGTCTGGAAACACTTTCAATACGGAAATCTAAACTGAATTATACAAAGTAAAGCAATCGAGTTTGTTGCCTAAGTCTTTTGTTTCTCACAGCAGGTGAAAGGATCAGAGGCTGCCCAATGTGAAGTGTATGTCGTATTCGTATGTACAAATGTGTGTGTATATGTGTGCGTGTGTGTGAGTGGGCATAGTTTCGATTTCGTCCAAGACACACCCCAATGGAAAACTAAAGCGCTGCAATTTGGCGCTATAATTCATATTGCATGGCGGGATACGGACAGTGGAAAACTTCGGATCAGCAAATGCTGGCGAAAAATGCCATGCCAAATGGTCAAATGGCCAATTGCATAATACTTCAACTATGCTGCGATGCGGTAGCTCTTATGGATAATTTAATTGTTGCAATTTCAATGCAAGCGATGAGAAATTTGTATGTCGATGTGTCACGCTTGATAGCCAATAGTTCGCATACTCGTGATACGATACTCGGATGCACCCGGTTGAGTGTCCAATGGCCAGTAAGAGGTCACGCAGTCAGTCAGCAAAACAAATTGTTCACGTTCAAGACTTGGGGATGAAATAATATTTTATGAAACATTTCAAGCAGAACACAAAATTTTGTATAAGAATAAAATGAAATCATTAAAATGTTAAACAACTGCAGTCAAAAGTGAAAATAGTAAATGGATTACAACAAGTAGTTACCTAACTTTATCAGAACTCAATGTTCTGTGACAAGTAATATAAATTATCGCAAAATTATTTAAGAAAATGAAAAGTTTATCTTTTAATTGTAGAATTATGTTTTAAATGTCTGTTTTTAATGATAATTTCATTAATTAATAGCATAATTGGTCAATTCTAAGCATGAAATGCAGTTCTCGCAGAAAGCAGATCCCAAAAAAAGGTACTTTTTACTTAACAAAACTTATGATTAAACTTAATGCGTCATTTTCTTTTTTCACATAAAAAGTACAGGGTCTCTCACATTCGAGCTAGCTTGGTATACATATGTACATATATGTATACTTATCTTTGAAACTGTTTTAGGCACAATTACTTTCTTTTTATCCTAAAGGCGACTCGATGACTCGTTCACATAAATAAATGACTCTTAAATCAAACATAAATCGATACCTGAACTATAATATATCGTTACATTGTTACGCAATGAAATTGTAATGCAGAAGACCGCACAAAACGCAGAAGAGACAAGCAACAAATTGCGGCAAATGAGGGCAATTAATACCATATTTTTCTGACAACACATGGATTCAAAAGGAGGCCAATTTGGGGGGTGGACGCATATTTGTTGCAATTAATTAATTGCCGCAAAATGACAGAGGCAACGACAAGGCAAATGAAAAAAACTCAAATTGTAATTTTTCGTAATATCAGTTTTTGTGTTTAGCTCTGTTTTATATTTTTGATTTTAGTTGGAAGTTGTTGTTTTTTGTCGGTCTGAGAAACACCGAAGACAGACATTGCACATTTAGCTCTAATGAGCGACTATGCGAGCTATGAGCTGATCTAGACAGCTTGTTTTGGAGGTCATCATAGCTGTCGCCAACGCCAAGTTGTCCATCCAATTGAAGCAAATGAGTTGCTCTTGTTGTTGTTGTTGTTGCTGTGCGATTACGAAATGAGTTTGGTTTCGTTTTTGGCTAAAAAATGCATCGAATTCACGTCAGCCATAGCTACAAGTTGCACCAGTTTTAACTCAAACGACTCGAAACTGAAATCGAAATTGAACCAAAATGTTATAGAAATCAGACTCCGAAAACATTTGCTACAACTCGTCGCCAACGCGTAGTCCAAGTGAAGCAGCAATCGCCAACTGTGGCAATCTGGAAATCCCTGACTTGCCCCCTCCTCATCTACAGTCTCTACACGGCTCATATGAGTGCAGACTTTGGGATTCTTTGACTGCCCTGCATTTGGCTTTAATGCTTCGCTTGGCCAGCAACCTGTGCTGTAAACTGTTTTTCGTTTCGCTTTATTTTAATTGCTTTTATTTTTTATGGATCAATTAAAGTCATTGACTTGATTAAATGCCACAAGAGTTGAACTCTGCGCAGCAGTAACTAAAGGAAGCGTAGGTTAATACAGCTACATGCAAATTTGGTAATATATACATAAATATATATATACATATGTATAAATAAACAATTGTATGGTTTATACACTAAAAAAAATCATATTATACAATTAAGTTAAATTTAAATTTCAATTGATTTATTTAATTTTAGTTTAATCACTTTAGAAAAATAAACAACATGCTTATTTTTGTTTTCTATACTTAAAATGTAATTGAAACTGTACTTTGCAGCAGACTAAAAAAATTCTTGACAACGTTGAAAGTTTATTTGTAGTGCAAATAGTTAATAATATTTAATTACACGCGGCATTCTTGTTCTCTATTAAATTGTCATAATTGAACCCTACAAAATGACTATAGAGCGATTAAGTTTCTTTGAGATATCCGCTTGTTAATTGCCCAGCAGTTGCACAAGCTGCAAGAAAATTAAAGTGGCAACACCTACGAGACACTCGGAACCTGCAACAATGAGCGTCTAGAGCTCTTTGTAGAATAATTCGTAACAAATGATGGTAAATGTTAATTAGAATTTATAAATAATGCCCATAAGTGATCATAAGTGCATTTGCAAACAAGCTTCAGTTAAAGCTGCATGCCACGCCTCCTTTTTCAAGCAACATGTAAAGCCGATGACCTTCAGCAGAAAATAATTCTTTGGCCAGGTAACTGGTTCTCTTGTCTGCTGTCTAGTTTTGAAGTTCTGTATTCTGTAGTGTTGTATTTGGTTCTGCTACTCTTTCGTATCTATGAGCTGAAAAACAAGAATCAGAATCACAATCGTATCGAAAAGAAAATTAAATCAGAAATCTGCGTCGACTTTTTTATTAGAAAGTTGTTTTAGTTCCGTCAGCAATGTCCTTGAGCATATTGAAAGGTGACAGCGGGGGCTTTGGCCCCGAGATGAGATGCGTCGCAGATTCCACCTAAAACAAATCAGCCCATAGGAGATCTTTGATATATGGGCAACGCGCTTACAAAAGCTTTTTTATACCGCCCATTAAAACTGGCCAAATTAACCGGTTTCTTTTTATTTAAATATATTTGTTTGCTCTTAATGCTTCATCTTCTAATTGCCGTTCGAAAAACCCAAAACACAAGTGGAAAATGCAAAATAGTCCTAAATATTTAAATGTTTCAATTCATCAAAATCAAACAAACAAAACAATTTTTATTTCAAGCGCTTTTATGGTCAATTAAAAGTGATGTTTGCCTTTCGCGCTTAGAACTTGGTTGCAGCTTTGTTCTGTTTTGTTTTAAAAGTTGAAGTTTTGGTATTTTCGAGTTGGAAAAGAAAAAAACCCAAGATGCCTTAATTGACATTAACTACAAGTGTCCGTGATTGCTCTGGTTTTATAATAATTTTTATTTTTTATTAAAATTTACGAGCTTTTAGAGAAGTGACTTTTGCCAATTGACCTTTAGTTGAACTCCTCTCGGAAACAGTTGCAAACAGTTGACATGTGCACATCTGAGAGGCCTGGATCTGTCTCACGGCCTTGTACGTGCATCTGTCAGATAAATCGCGTCTGATTTCAAGATATCTTAGCTGTTGCCCTATGTCATTTACACCACTTGAACGGACACTTCATGAGTTATGGATCGTCTTGCTATTGTCGCTCAATGCCAATGACATGCAGTTCCTGCAATGCACCTTAAAAGTGGGACAAACTAAAAGTCACTTTAGATTGTCCACTTGGTGACTGGCGGCTTCGAATTAAAATTTAGTCCGTACAAAACGATAAAATCCAAATGCCATGAACACCATTAAAACTACTGCTACGGATTACATTGACTTGTAATACATTTTAGGTTTTATGTGCCGGACACTAAAACTGCTAAAAATTGCGAATAAATTATTTTGAACTCAAAATTGTATCTTCATAAAATATCACGACATTTTAATATCTAAAACAATTTTGTGAAAATTATCTGTCCCTTAAGGCCGAAAATACCTATTAAAATTCAAAGCGATGATAAAATCTAGATATTAATACGCTAAGTAAATCATGTACACATTATTTGGAACCCTTTTAAATGGCTCTTAAGCATTAAAATCTGACCCATACATGTTTTAGAATGATAAATGTTTCTGTTCCTTGGCAAATCTTAGCTTAACTCATAGATCCCTATTCTGATCCTTTTAAATGGTTTATGTCGCCAGAATCTACGATACCGCTTTTTACAAGAAATTTTCTGTATGTCGCTTTTGTTTTTTATGCTTCGTAATTGTAATAGTCAGAAATTGTCAAAAATAGAAAAAAAAAAAAAACTAACGTTTGTGGAGGATAAGAATAAAAAAAGGTAAAAAGGGAGACAACAAAAAAGGTAATTATAAAGAATTTATATTTGAAATGTTTAACAAAAAGGCGAAGTAAGCATAGGACAATGACAAAAAATAAAAAAATTCGACAAATTCTCTACATTTTAGATGTTGTAAAATTAGGGGACAAAACTTTAGTAATATAATGATAACTTCATAAATAAATTTTTACATTTTAAATTCATTGTGTCGCTACGAAAGAATTAAAATTTTTTGCTAGTTCTTGCTAATATCGTTTAGTATAAATATAAAGTTGTCTTCAGTGTTTTTCTGAAACTGTACGAAAATCAAAACATTTATGTGTTTTATACAGTTTCTTGCTAATATCGTTTAGTATAAATATAAAGTTGTCTTCAGTGTTTTTCTGAAACTGTACGAAAATCAAAACATTTATGTGTTTTATACAGTTTTATTTCTTAAAAGATTTTTACATATTTTTTGTTGTTTCTATATTTTTCATTCATTGTATGACGAAACCTTTCACTGATAAATAAGAACAGCTAAAATGATTATAAAAATTGAGATTCTTTTATAAACATTTAGCTGAAATTTATCCTAAACTTTAATTTCATACATAACAATGCTCCATTTGATGGTTGCTTGGAAATAATTTACAAAAGGCTTTTGTTGTTCGTCCTTAGGGTTCCTTAAGAGCTAACAGAGAGTGGCAGGGTGGAAGTTCAACTAGAACCTCTTGAAAATTAAAAGGGGGAGCGCAGAGACCGTGTGAGAAGTATCATTTTTTTGTTTTCGTTGTTGTTGCTCATTTTCATATTTTTTGGGTAGAATTGAAAAAAATGTTGCTAAATTTGATTCGGCTGATTTCTGGTCTGAATCCCGTTTGCTCCAACAGATTTCGATTCCCTCTTTACTTGTGGTAGCCGCTGTGGTCGGCGTAGACGCTGGCATCATGGCCGTAGCTGCCGGCGGAATAGTGGCTGACGGGGTAGTGGCTGACGGCGATTGAGGGTGCGTGCTTCACCACGGAGTGCGAGACGACGGGCACCTTGACGTAGACGGGGTAGGGACGGTCGACAGGGATGTGCACGGGCACCTTCTGGACCTTCTCGACGTAGACGGGGTAGGGCTTCTCGACGGCCACGGGGTAGGGCTTGGGCACCTCAACGGGCACTGGACGATCGACTGGGACGTGGATGGGCACCTTCTCGTGACGGATAACTTCGTAGGGCTGAGGAACTGGGACTGGCACCTTCACGTACTCCTTGACGGGAACGGCAACCTTCCTGATGACCTCATAGGGCTGTGGCACGGGCACCTTAACCTCAACTGGGACGCGCTTCTCATGCACAACTGGGTAGGGGCGATCGACATGCACGGGCACGGGGATGCCCTTGGTGATCGTGATGGTCTTGTGCACATCAGCCTGCTTGCTGATCACATAGGGAGCGGGCACGGCATGTGAGTGGACAGCAACGGCGGGTCCACTGTGGCCATAGCTGCTGTGGCCATAGCCGCTGTGTCCAACGGCAATAGCAGCTGGTGCCGAGTGGCCATAACCGCTCAGGCCATAACCATGACCGCCGGCAAGGGAGCCGTGACCGATGTGGCCGACATCCAGACCAGCATGTCCATAGCCGTAGCCCAGATCAAGCAGACCGCGCTTGTCCAGCTTCTTCTCCAGCGGCACCTCCTCGGGTTTGCTGGCGCAGGCAGAGGCCACCAGCAGAGCAGCTAGGCAAATCTAAAGAGACGATTCAATCAATTACTCAAAGGCCTAAGTAGTTTTGAGTTCTAGTTGCTAACTTTCTTTACTATTAAATTATGTATATTTCCTTATAATTCGCAACCTGTTCAAGTGCAACGGCCTATGAGTTATAATTCGCAACGTGTTCTAGTTCAACGGCCTACGGGTTGTTTACTATTAAATTATATAATTTCACTTATAATTCGCAACTTGTTCTAGTGCAAGGGCCTATGAGTTTTTTATTATTAAATAACATAAATTTGTTTATAATTCGCAACGTGTTCTAGTGCAACGGCCTACGAGTTATGCAATGGTGAATTGATTAGATAATCGCATTAGAAAGTTATTCAGTGATATGACGCCCATTTGGCCCTAACGTTGTCGTTTTACTTCGCATTCAAATGGCCAAGTGAAATTCATATGTGCCCCGCATGCGTAATGCGTCCCCAGCCGCGACATCAGCTGCGTTTGCGTCTTCCTCTTCCTCTTCCCCTACCTCTCCCTCTCCGTGTCCATCAACGCCCACAGACATGACAAAATGTGCGGAGCAGACGTCACGCATTCGCTGCTCCCTCCCCCTTCCGCCTCATTGGGAGGCAATGTATTGTTGCATTTACCGTTAGTGCCTTTAATCATATTTGTTGTTGCCATTTTAATTGTTTCGCTAGTTGGCTTAGTTTGATTACGTTTAAACGTGTCTGACAATCAAAATGATGATCATTTATAGAGAGCTAACAATTAAGCATTGTTTTGCTCAAGTTGAAGTTTATCATTTACTATTTGGTGTCGTAATTTGGTTAATACATATACGACAATTTACGGACAGGAAGTGAATGGAATGGTCAATGCTTCATCTGAAGAGTTTTCATATTTTAAATATTACAACTTGCTGAACTAGAAGGTCTGTGAATATTATGCTATGATTAATTTATGTGGGAATGGACTTCAATTTGAATTCATATTCATATTACGATTCCATATTTCTCACATTTAAATCAACACTTTACAGATTTTTTTTCTATGATTCTCAATTGCAATATTTACACAAAATTGATTATAAAAATGTATAAATGGAATTGTTATTGTTACTTACGAAGACTTTCATTGTGGAGTGTGTTGGAACTCGCCAAGGCTGTAAGTAAAAAAATAACATTGTTTGTATGTTAATAAGTTAAATTGTTTTCCTATTATTATCTCAAACTATTTATAGTGCCATTTCTTGAGAATATCAATCTTGGTTTTATTAAAACATAGTTTATTAGCACAATAACATTTATTTTACTTAAGATTTCGTTTTGAAATTTTGCACAGAAAACTTGAAAATAGTGAAAAACGTTGACGTTTGCAAACACTTACGAGCAACTCAGAAATAATATTGAAATCAACTGTTTAAGGATTGTAGAATCACACTCGATTCCAAACCTTTGACTGGATGCTGTCTGTGGTCAGTGGCGCACTTTTATACCCCCAATGAGTTTTTGTGTCGAAACGAAACTGAAAACGCCGCCGAGCACAAGTAGCCAAGTTAATAGAGCGCCGTGGTAAAAGCTTTCAAAGCGCAGCCGCAAACGCCGAGAGACGCTTTGCTCTCGCTCTCGCTCTTGCTCTCTCTCTCTCCCTCTGTCTCTCTCTCAGCAAAGCTCGCCAGAGTTGTGCTGGTATTTGTGAGCTTTGCTTGTGTGCCTCGACTCGGTAAGTTTGCAGCGGAAACGCTTACCACTACTCATGCAAGGCACCAATACAACTTCAAGAGCTGCTAAGCCTTCAATGTGGTGGTAAAGCGAGGAGCAGACTATCCAAGTTTTCGAATTTGATCAACTTCAAAGTCAATAAAACTGTCTACGTTCACCATAAATTACTTTTGGCAAGTGAAACAATGTACTCTGGGGAATTCCAGAGAATATCCAACTTTTTGGCTTATTATTATTTTTTTAAATATTCTCGAATTGAAAGAAATGTCATATGATTATTTTGACCATTTTTTAATGGGGTTCTTTCTCGTTTTTGTCTTGGGGAAACCTGATTTCAATAGCACTCAGATGGGCAAAACCCAAAAATTCTTACATAAAATCATATTGTCATGTTTAAGTTTGCTTAATGCCTCAGCAGATTTATTGCTCCAGAGTTGTATAATTATCAAAATAAAGTATTAATTAGAATACTTTTAAGATAAATTTTTTAATGAAACATAAATTATATGTGATTTCTGTGCGTAGTTTTGCCTGATTCCCACATTTCTCATCTGGTAATAATATACGAAAATCTAGTTGCACAATGTGGCTCAATAAACCACATTTGACAGTTGTGGCAAAACTTTTAACGCTAATGTTCGACTTTATTATGACTTCATCTGGGGATGTTCATCTACACTATGCTCAACACATATCTTAAATTGACAATCGAAATGAATTAAACAAAATTATATTAAAAATAAAATAATAATAATAATTAAATAACAATTAAAATAGTTTTCTTGGAGAGTAGTAATTATTTTCCAAAATATGAGCATTAATGAAAAATAAAGAAGTCTATGCAATTTTCCGTCGTTTTGCAATTAATATTTAATTACCAAGCAAATGTGATTTAAGACTACATTTTGCGAAGTGTACCACAAGAAGCATTCAACTTCCTTAACGGCAAGTTGGAAGCGGAAGCTATTGGATATGTGATAAGGCGGCATTGAGCTTATGATCTATTGATAGGGCTGTCATCTGTTGCGCATTTCGTTCACTTTCGGGAAGCCACAAGTTGCGTTACACTTTTGCAATTGCAAATGCAACACATAGCAGCAATAACAAGAGATCGTGTTTCTAATTCAAATCACAGTGTTGCAACAAATCTGGATATCAAAACAGCTACTGGAGTTGACTTTTGAGTCAATCTCCGAAGGGGGTTACGGGGTACTGTATATTGCAATGGGATTGTTATTGTGAGCATTGCCATGCGTGAGATTTGCTTTGCCGCAAAAGTGAAAGGCCGTTTTATGGGTCACACAAAGCAGATTATATATCAGATGAAAAACTGTGATTAGGAATTTGCAAACAGGATTATTTTTAATCTCTTATAATATAAGATCCATTGATTTGATTAGGAATTAGCTAACAAAATTATTTCCAATCTCTTAAAAGTGACATAAAATGAGACCAGCTGAAATTCAAATAAGATGTTTTGAATTTCATATTTTGCAAACATCGATTTACCTTTTCCATTATAGTATTTTTCCATCGATTCTATAATGGACTTCTAACTGAAAAAACAATAAAATTTGAAACGACCTTGTTGCTCTTAAACACATATTAAACAACTTTCCAAAATCAAATCATATAACTTTAAATGGAAGATATTAAAAGTCTGAATTTGGAATGAATTGAATTATTTATGAACTGATCTGATTTGAAATTAAAGCGTACGACTCTAAAGCAAGAAATTGAGTTGTATAGAGCTATATATTTTAACTAATTTGACAATTCCGTGAGTTGAAGTTCTGAATGTAGAACTAAAATTATAAACTTATTAACAAATTAAAGTTCTAGTTTTTTATTAAATATCTGTAGGTGCTGATAAGATTAAGGGATGCTTTTTATTTTTTTTTTTTTAAAGAGTTTAATTTATTCTTATACCCCATGAGTTTTTAATTCAAAACTAAATTATTTTATTTTAATTCAAAACAAAATAAATATTTATTAACAGAATTAATATTTCCAATTTTTGGTTCAAAAAGCTCTAGCTTTTGATTAAAAATCTGTAAATGGAGCTAAAATTTACGGCTGCATGTTGCAAGAGGCGTCGTTGGATGTTGGTAGCATCCACTTTAAGGCACAATTGGACAAAGTGGTCAACTTTTACTTTCGCAAAATGTGTCGTTTTCTATGTTCGACCAGATGGAACCAGGCTAACCAAGTCGAGCAACCAATGCAGCTGCCCGCCACAACAACAGCAACAACAACAAGAGCAATAGCAATAGAAACAAAAAAAAAAAGAGCGACAAACGTTACGATTCTGTCAGACAACGAACCCAACAGATGCGAGTTACAATTGAGAGATGCCGGCATTGGGGCAGTTGTTGGCAGCAGATGGAGGCGGTGGTGCTGGTGGCAAAGCTGGTGGAGGTGGGGCAGTTGGTGGTTGGTGGTTGTTGGCTGCTGGTTGGATGTGGAGGTTGCATGGCTGTGAGGTTGCTTGGCATGCGACTTGGGCGCTTTGTTGCATGCTCCGGATTGCAACATAAAAGCCAGGCGAGTGCTTGTTAGAGCCACTCCCCTTAACCTCTCTTGGCCCCCTCAGCAGTAGTCTTGCAGTTAGTTCAACACACACTCGTGTTGCACCGCTGCAGTTGCAGTTGCAATTGCATTTGCAGTTTTTGTGCTTCGCATTTCAGATTCTCATGTTCGCCATCGCCATAAATTGTGGTCAACCGATGCAGCCGATGCGACGTAATTCATTGATTATAACGACAACAATAACTGCAATGCAATGGAGTAGGACCCCTCTCAACCCTCCACCTCATACCCTTCGCCACCTCTTTTTGGTCACCAACCTCTGTGCATTTGTTACCTGCTGATTTATGGCCAATTGTCTGCACATGTGTGTGCTTGTTTTGTGGGTATCTTGGTCTTTTGGAAGACCCAGCCACTTGATCAGACCGATTGGTTTTGTTTGTAATTCAATATGCGAAAAGGAGGCCTTAAATTAGCTAATATAATTATGGGTTATTATAGCTACAAGATAGACCGACAGACAGTCAGACAAACAAACAGGTAGACAGCTGACATGAGACCCACAAACTACTCGTATTAGGACTGACTTTTGCTGTCTTTCCTCCATGCGATTATTCACACAATTGTGCTGCAGCGGGTCTTACATGTGCATATAGATCGTATGCGGATTGCGGCGGATCTTATATGGTGCATATATTCCGATCACTTGTTGATTGCAGTCAGACAACTCGCTTGCCACACAGTCTGAGAATTTAACAAGCATGCGATGCCTCCACACACATTGTGATCGTAATACTCAGTTGAATACAAGTTGCCAGAAATGTAAATGCTCAGGCTGTATCAAAAGTTAATGGGCACAAATCTACAGCCATCATTTAAGGCATGAAGAATATCGCTCATTTGTCATAATTCAAAAAAAAAAAAAGTTAATGATATTCTTCCACCTTCTTCCTTCCTTCAACTTCTTAAAAGAAATAAATAATTTTTTTTGGATGCATCAAGAAAATCGTTTAATGTTTTACATAAGTACTTCTTTTACAAAATAATTGAAAAATGATTATATGATTTTTAATAAAGCAGTTTCGCTATAAGCTGCTCTTTGCAATGCCGACTTGTTTAAATACAGAAGACGAAAACCTTTTAGTCCCATTCGGTAGCCATCACATAACTGTCATGAAGTGAAGGTGCCCGTCAATTAAACCCTTTGTTGCTTTAGCCTTTTTCCATGCCTTGATTAAAATACAACTTTTAGATTTATTTTAATTTATATTTTAATATATGCACATGCCAAATGAATAAAAACCAAAACAACAAAAGCTAAAAAACTGGTCTCTTGTCGGAAATCACTAAGTTTTTCACTTGATATGTCAAAATGCCAAAACGTTGCAGCAGGCAAACGATCGGCCAGCCTATGTTTATATATGGTGGGTATAAAGCATACGCCCTGTTGGCCATTTGTGTGCTTTTTCGTGGCCAGCCGCAAATCATTTAAGCGCCACAGGCGTGCAAAACTAAGCATAAAACCAGCTAAAATAGCAACAACAACAACAACAACAGAAGCATTGAGTGGAAAATAGAGCACAGCTTCCTTTAGACATCGCTTTTTAGTAAGTAAGTCTTTGATTTTGTGTTGCTGTTTTTTCTTTTTTCTTTGCTTTCAGTAAGTCGCCGTTTGGCCGCTTAGAAACATTGCGGATGCAGTCGCAGACAAGAAGTTGGGGCCGGTTTTTGTCTTGGCCATAAACAGTTGCTGTTGTTCGATGCGTTGCACAATGCCAAAACTTGAATGCACTTTCAGTTTCAGTTTCGGTTTCAGTTTAACGTTTTACGTTTTGATTTCGTATTCGGATTTGGCTTTTGCTGTGACACAAAAAAACACTTTGTTCTGCTCTTAATTATATCATTAATTATTGCAGTTAGTGTGCTAGATCCGTTTGCCAGTTAATTAGCTTTTAATTTGAGTTCACAACGTCAGCAGTTGACCCGTTCGCCGTTGATCTCGAGATCCGTGCCAAGATCCGTGCGCATAAATCAATAATAAGTATCTCAGTCATATGCCTCTTAGCCTCAGTCTCAGTCGCAGTCTCAGTCTGAGCCAAGCGAACGACTTGACATCATATTAAACTATACAATTCGCTGAAGGCAGTCAAGATACTTTTTGTTCGCAAGTTGGCTATCACTCGAACTTGATCTAATTCTTTTAAAGTAAAATACTAGTTGCTCAACTTATTTATTTCTTATTTTGTTTATACAACTAATACACAAGAAAAAGCTCCAAAGAGTTTCATAGCAAACTTCAATGAATTAACTTCACAAAGTCCATAAGAAAATTAAGAGTACTAATTTACAATATAAGCTAAATAACAAACGATCTATCTAATAATAAATATTAAATTATCGACAATAAATCTAAACCTCGAGTCAGCTAAACTCTACCAAACAGAGAGCGAATTTAGTTTTTATTTTTAATAATAATCTAAATTAATTAAATATAACTATTATCCGACAGATACCATGTAGCCTCTCAAACATGATCCAAAATTGTGTCAGCTGCTTATTACCATTTTCAATTACTGTGTGAATCGTGTCTTTATGTTTTATTGTCCCATAAATGTTATAGACGGTAGTTACTTCTGTTTACACTTTTTATGAGCATGGCTGTGATTAAACAGACTCGTATATCGTTTTCAGATCAAATATGTTTCTTTTGTTTGACTGTGTGTTGTGAATGTCACGTTAAAGTGAGCACGTCAAGGTCATTTGGATTGCTGGGATTGCGGTGGTCACTTTGCCGTCCACTTCGAAACGCAAATGTGGTTCAATGTCCAATGCAGGCAACCACCAACCACTAACCACCACCAACCACTGACCAACCGTTCAGTGAATGCATTCAAACGTTTCGCTAGACTCGTCTGACAAAATCCAAATTGTCAAATGCTGACACAAGATGTCAAGGGTCCAATAATTTTGGGCATGTAATTTTGGTTGTTATTTTTCTTATGCTGACAAGAGTTTTTGGCATTGTTTTTGTTATTGTTGGTACAAATGTTGTTGTGGTTGTTGCTTAGTTATCTTTCCCATTGTTGCGGTTGACAGAGCAAAAAAATATTAATTTTGTATTTGCTTAGTTTACGACTTAACCTTGACATTTGTCACTTTGGATATCGTAATAAGACAATTTTCAGGGAAAACTCAAAGCGGATAGTAATTAAAGAATATGTCTTGGACATTTTAAAAATAAGAATAAATGTACATAGAATTCATTTTACTTTGGAAAAGTTTCTCTAAGTTTGTTGTTGGAGCTGAGTAACATATTTTGATTTGGTTTTCACACATTCCCGTAGCAATTGCCAGTAAATATGTCGCAAGCGTTTAAAAAAAAAAGACGCAAATAATTTTAATGCACACTTTTCACAATGTTCGATCACGTCGAGACACAGAGACAACGTGCCAAAGAGCCATTAAGTGCATCGGCGGCAGCAGCAGCTAAGAAAACAACAACAACAACAACGACAACATTAACGTCATCTACAACAACTCCAGCAAGAGCAAAAGCAACATTGTGTGGTATGTTATGTTTTTGGCACTTGGCAGCAGTTGCCACATCGTCGCCACATTTTCCCAGAGACTCTCCGATCGAGACCGGGCTGAAGACCGAATTTCAGACCAAGACGCTGTCTCAGACATGACCCAATAACAGGGATTAGGCGACCGCGACATGGCAGCCGAGACTTATACTACGAGTAGTCTGTGCCTGTGTGTCGACTGTTGCCACTGCCACTCAATCATTCAATCAAATACACCGACTGCGGCTGGGCCTGGGCGACGAGGTACCAGTCCACAGTCCACGTCCAGTCAATCAGTCAGGCAGCCAAACAGGCAGCTCGGCAGCTCAGCATCTCGTCAGCCCCAGAGACAACATTTTGCCGCCAAGCTTAGCCGGCAATTAGTCCAATTTTTTGCTGGTTTCTGCTAAAATTATGTGTTGCGAAAATTCTTTCAACGGTTTTGCTGCTTGGACATGGAACATGTGTTTCTCGTCGCGCTCTGCAATGGGAAATATTTGAAAAATCTTTAATTCTCTAGAGCCATTCACAAAACGGCTCCAATTATTGAACTCCTTTTGGTGCTACGGGGCGTATGAGCAATGTCGTTAAACTGAATGCTGCTAATGAATGGTTCAATGCAGTTTGCCTCTGTTCAGTTGAGTCGAGCTCAGCATAAAAATACATTCAATTGGTAACTTGGTAAATAAGATTTTGTCCAGCCAAACTTATTGCCAATACTCAGCAATTGAATCTTTTGGAAGTCTCTAATCAAAAGACTTAGACTAAAAACCTGCTGCTCAATCAGGTTCCACAGATCATATCCTCCTCAAATGTTGAATTATGCGATCTATTGTCGAAACGTAAATGAAATAATTTGATTATTTTTGATATTTGATATTTACCAAAAATTTGCTCTTTTGCTTAATAAGAGTATCTAAAACTCTGCTTGGCTTGTCTGTGGATTTTAAGTCTAGTCATTAATGGAGTCTTTAATTTAAACTATATTTAATTTTTCCTTACTTTAAGATGATTTATTTAAGTTCTGTTTATTTATAATTTTAAAGTTCTGTTCGCAATCAGCATACAAATACTAGTTTTCGAATTCTCTTCCGGACATTCGAGTAAACGACAACTGATTGAAGTGGTGAATCCCCTAGAACAAGATTCGAATTGTGCGTCTTTTGTCTCAGCATTAGCATTGTTTGCCCAAAATAAGTGCCTTTGATATCATCACTATTCTAACATTCTTTGTCTAACTCTATGGAGAGTCATCAAAATCTATCAGCTTGTTGAATTCTAAAGAGTATTAAACAAGAAAGAAAATCTAGTTTTGGCACGCCGAAGAATGGATACCTTTCTAGAAAAATATCTTAATGCATGTATATTTTTTTTGGGGTAAGCAATGTCATCTTTTAGTTCATTATAAATTAAATAAAGTGTATAATAAAATTCAATTATTTTTTTCTGGTTTCCTTGTTTGCGTTGACAATGTGCCAAATATTGCATAATCTTAGAATGTCTAATTTTATTTATCGATTTTCTAAGCTTTGTGAGTATAAGTAAATTATAATACGGAATTTATTAACATAATTTCAAATTTCTTTCTCGAACAAAAATTTCATACCTGCTTTAAAATTAATAAAGAAAGAAACTGAACTCGTATTGATTTATTTAAAATATGCAGTATGAAATTTCTTGATTATTTTGTGTAATTAAATGCCTTGGATATTAATGTGATTAAATAAGAATGAGTTGAGTAAATAGCAATTACCGGATAATGAAGCAAACTTTTGCATGGTTGCGAAATGCAAAATTCAACATTAATATCGAATGCAATATACTATGGTTTAGTTTTATTGTGACTCGACCTTGGAGCACTTTGTGGGGCCCAACAAGCGATCGAGTTTGTACTTGGCTGTAGATCAACTCTCACCCAGAACAATTGACAATTTTTACCTACCAACCGTATGGTCAATGAGCGTGACCGTTGCCATTCTAAAAGTCATGTTATTTAACCATATACCATATCATGTTTGTGTCTTGCAGATACTTTTTCTCCACGGTGCTGCAGTTTCAGCTTTATAGACGCATGTGCCAAGCTGCTGGCCAATACGTGCCCAACGATCCGAGAAAGCCATTGCACAAGTGCGACATCTATCGGCAGCCAGCCGCAGGCAATATACTCAAGTAAGTTATAAATGGATTTCAAGTTATTTTGTGTTGTTTTGAATCAATTTACCTATTTTTGAGCATATTACCCAATGATTATTTCTAATTTGGGAACGCAGAATAAGTGGTTTTTTTAATTATGTGTTTTACTTACACAATATTTATGTACAAAATAAAATTAGATTCATAGGAACGGGAAAAAGATTATAGACAAATTCATTCACTAAGTTGATTGAAATGAATAATACATAGTGTTAATTCTTCCATATGAATCCATTCTTCGATATTCCTTATCTTAGAAATCTGATGTCGAAGGGCGCCTCTCAGCCTTGGCAAGAGGTGCTGGAGGAGACGTTGGGCGAGGGTCGCTTGGACGGTTCTGCTTTGAGGGAGTACTTTGCACCCTTGGAGGAGTGGCTGCGTCAGGAGTCCCTGCGAACGAACGAATATGTGGGCTGGAACTATGATGGGGATTACTGCAAGCGGAGCATCGAAACAGCCGGACTACAAATATTTGGCGGCTACTACAATGGAGTGAGCGGATCAGAGGGCAAGATATTGATGCTGATCTTAACGATCTGGCTGTGCTATCTATCTGTATAGCTACAATCGAACTAAGTTTAACAGTCAAATGCACTTATTGCTATTTTGTTGTAATCAATTAATTTCCGCTTAATCAAGTTGCATATCTAACCGAGTTGAACTTGAATTAATGCCAAAAACAATTCTAAATATAAATAAAAAATTAAACAAAACATAAACAAAATACAAATCGGCGGCACCCTAAGCAAACTATTGAAAACGAAAACCGGTTCGTTGGGTTCCCGGGGGTATCCAGCCAGAGGGAGGGGAGGAGCGGACCCCTAAGCTGTGGGCTGCTCTGATGCGGGTCATTGGAACGCCAGCGTCGCACGCACATTTCAGCAGTTGTTGTTATTGTTGTTGTTGCTTTAAAATTTAATCAAATAATAAAAATAATAAACAAACCGACTACTCTGACTGCAATTGCAGTTTTTGTTTTTTTTTTGTTGTGTGTCTCAACTGGTTTCATTAGACCCCGTACTTAAAAAAAGTACAGGGATGTATTAACTTCGACACGAAAAAAATGCGCCTAACAGGCAGAAGAAGGCGTGGCAGACCCCATAAAGTATATATGTTCTTGATCAGCATCAACAGCGGAGTCTATATATCCATGTCCGTCTGTAAGAGCGCCTAGATCTCAGAGACTTAAAGAGCTAGAGACTTCAAACTTGGTAAGTAGGTACGTCTATATTGCAAGCAGATCGAGTTTGTATTAGATTTTGGATCGGACCACTATATCACATGGCTGCCAAGTCTTTGTATGAAAAACTTTTTATTGTTGGAGGTATCTGAACCAAACTAACAGAATAAGTAATGGTATATATGTGGAATGGTATATACATCCTGACCAAACTTGGTTCAAATCGGACCAAAAAAACGATAACAATCATGCCATAGGAACGATCAGTCGAACATCAAGTCTTAGGGCCGTGTTTTCAATGTATAACTGTACCTAAGATATAATTTAAAATTGTACAGTGATTTATATACATTTTACGTCAAAATCTATTTTCAATAGTTATCATACACCTTATTTAGATATTGAAAAAAACTGGCGTTAGTATGAAAAACTTATTTGTTGTTATAGATATCTGAACTAATAGCGATTTATATAATTTTATTTTAAGCAGTGTTTGCTTTTCCATAGTAAGTACGGGGTCTCCGACAGTCGAGTATGCTCGACTGTAGCACCGTCCACTAGATTTTTTTTGTTTTTGTAAATTTGATTTAATAAATTGCAAAAAAACGACATCGACTTCGACGGCAACTACAACTGCAACTTCAGTGTAAACAAGATAATCAACTCCGTTGTGCTACGGGGCGTGGCATGCCATGACCGATGGGCAGGAGGGGGGCAGCGGGACAACACAGTGTTCAACTCAGTGTCATTGTTCTAAAGTTTGTCTAAGAAATCAGATACTTGAGTTAAGTGAGTGCAGAGCAAGTTCTCTGGCTGTCCCATTGTCCGTCTGTCGGTTGAGGGGACACTTTGTTTTTTTTATGTCTATTACAATCAACGATTTAAGCGAGTCGCTTTGCAATTTGTGTGTGTCATAAAGAATATTATATCATTATTATCATCATCATCATCATCTCAGCACTACTCAAGTGAAAAGGCGGTTTTCCTATTTCTTTGCACTTTCTTTGTCACAACAAACAAGACCTTTAAAGGTGAGAGAATGGACAGAACATTTCTTGATTTCAGCTCTGCTTCCTTTGTCTCCTTTTTGCTAAATAGTTAATTAATAAACTACTGATTAATCCGGTAATCAAACGGTGTATTTAGAAATTGTATCGATATGATTGAATTATTATTGCTGGTTATGTAAAGGCAACTTTCTAAAGTTATTGACATTAAGTAGATCGATGACTTCTATCCAGTTTCCATTGCAAAGATTATGCTAATTAACAATTCCAAAGAGGATTTAATTAATTTACGTAAGAGCTTTGTGGTGGTTCTGGTGTGAAAGATAAATGTATTAATCTGAATAATAATTATTAACTCAAAGACTGTATTTCAGCCGTTTACTTGTAAAGTGAATATCCCCGAGTACATATGCAAAACGCGTCTGCAAAGTTTTGTGAAACACTGTTGACAGGCCAGTTTCAAGAAGTGGAGAGTGCGTTGGCGTGTGGTGTGAAACGTGAATATTTTCTTTCAAACATTTAGAGCTTGTTATTCTGCATAGTTGTATGGCATATATTCCCAGACCTCCGCTATATAATAATATTTGCCAATGGAACTACTTTTAATACCCAATAGTATCTATTGATCTTAAATTAATCTTTTTAAATACACCCAACCTAACAAATTAATGAATATTCGTTTATTTTCTTTAAGTTTTTAATTTAAGTTTGCAAAATTATTTTAAAATGTTTAAAATATTTTTTATCGATCGCTTTAAGTTGATATAAATAAGTTAAATAAATTTATAAATCTTTTGGTGGAGCACTCTCCCACGCTTTGTCACTTTCGCTGTCTGTCGCCCAGTGTCAACTAGGGAGAGACAAGCAACAGAAAAGCAACAACAACAACAACAGCAAAAACAACAAATTCAGTAGTAAGAACAACAGAACAAAAGCCTGTTTACCTCGCAACAATGACAGCTGCAACAACATGTTAAGGACATTATCAACATTTCAATTAGATGCAATCATCGTCATCGGCATCGGCATCGGCATCGTCACAGTCATCGGCAAGCAAGCTGGCGATGAGTGGATACGAAGTGTGGGGCGGGAACGCAACTCGATCGTTTCGGGGAGTTGAGTGCAGCAGTAGTGTATGTGTGTGTGTGTGTGCGTGTGTCGCATTTCACTTTCGTTGTAGAATTTAACTGTGCATTGCGTACTTCCGCCCTGTCACCGCCTCAGCCCAGCCCGCGCACAGTGGCCTTCATTGGCTCGACAAAAAGTGTCGTCGGCGTCGACAATTTGCAATGACAACGATTTTTTTTATAATTTTGTTTTGTATATGTGTGTTTGTTTACTGTTCACCGTTTTAGGAGAAGGAACATTCGACTGAGCTGCGGGAACAAACAGTCTTAACGAGAGTCGCGCCTCAAACGCACACGCAACGCAATTCGAGCGGAAAGAAAAAGAACAACGAAAGTTGAAGAAAGTGACAGTCATACTTATGTGCGGTCTGGAATATCTAGAACTTGAGTAATAATAAAAGTTATTGATACGTTTAATAATATTAATTAAATAAATAAATAAAATAATGAGCTACCTGCAAGAATGATTACAAACTCAAATATTTTAATAAAAAAAATTTAAATCGCTATATTTAAATAAGTCTAGCTTAAAATGAAGCTGTCACAACTCAGCTGCATATTGCAGATGCCTCTGCTGCTGCTGCAGCTGTTGTTGTTGCAAGTGATCCTCACACGCTGCCAGCAGAACAGCAGCCTTCGGGTCAATACAAATCTCAAGGAGATGGATGCCACCGCCATGGCCATGCCGTCGATACAGGCAGCGGGGAATATTTGCACACGCGAGGAGCCCTATGTGGAGGTGGTCCAGGTGCCGGAGGTGCAGCCGGTGCGAGTCCGCCAATCCAGCTGGTGCCTGGACATTCCGCCGCGCTGCTCCTCGTACAAGACGGAAATGCGTGAGGTGATGAGGGTTCAGGTGAGTGAGAGCAGCTAGTGTATAGTTACCTATAATGTGCCTAAGCTGACAGCAAGTGTTTAACTGCCGGCTCTGCCTTTGCGGGTTGCCATTGCGCAATCCCAGCCACTGGCAACACCTTCGCAGTGGCCATTTATCCACTCTTGGCCACTTGCCCCACAAACCTGATTTCATTTGCTAAACCAGGAAGCCGCTCGCTGAGCTATTCCATTAAATTGGCAACAACCGATGACCGCCTTTGATTATTTTGCTCATATTTTTAGTATATTTTATTGGTTCTGTCAAAGAAAAATTAAAAAAAAAAACAGTTTCATAACAAGTTGCGCAAGCGCCGAGAGGAAACTCCAGAGCAGAGAACGGAAGTCGCAGCTGTGTGTGAAAACAGTTGAAACTTCAATAGTTGCGACCGGTTTGGACCCACGAAAATACACGATAATAGTAGCGTTAGTCAACGTCCTTGGCTGTCAAACGTTTTCTGAACTTTTGGGCCAATGCGACGTATACGCGATATGCATTTTCAAAGTACTCTCCGATTATATGGTTTGAATAAGTTGCATATTGATACATTGCTGGCTTCACAAGGCCAATAAATATATTTGGGCTTTATGGATGAATTTGAATACCTCTTAAATGTAAAACTATGTGTATCAATTATTGATAGTGGAAGGCAGTCAGAGCTCATGATAACATGAAAATACTGGCTCTGAGTTGAGTGTAAGCACTAGTGGATAAAAAAGCGAGAAAAATCGAGAAAAACAAGTGAATTGCAAATATGGTCAGAGTCCGGTTGACTGTTTGGCGCCTAATCAGGTATGTCTGGTTTTTTCCTCTCCTTTTTTTTTGGAATGAGCCAAAAAAATTATAATTATGTCATGGTGTCAGTGACAGAAAGTGCAAATGAAAAGCGGAAAATCAAGCATCTACTCGAATGCGCAGGCCAACAGCACAATTAAGTAGTCCACTATTCGTAGCAAGGAGCTTGGGGCAGTTGGAGTCGAAGTCGTAGTCTAAGTTGAAGTCGAAGTCGAAGCTGTTGACACACTTTTGATTGCATCACCTAACGTGCGCTACAAAGTGGCCATAAGATGTAGCCAGTTTTGGGTTAGTTTAAAGTTTCAACTCTAATTATATGTATGTGCACATTGTGTGTGTGTTTTTTTAAGCATGCTTATGCCTGATAAACATTAATTTCATAATTTAACTATTTAAGATTTCATCATGGATAGTTGAGGAGTTGGCAAGGAAACCTGAAGAAATTTAACAAATTTAAAAACAAAGACAATCTGACATATTAATTAAAATTTATTTGTTTTCCCAACTAAATCCGTTTCCAAGTCTTTCTTAGTGTTTCTTCAGGAGCTATTGCCGAGAAATTCGGGTTTTGGTGTTAACTTTTTTAGCAACAATTAATTGTACAGTAAATACCGCTGCTAATTGCCAATTGCATTAATTAATCAACATGAAAAAAAAAATACAGTGCCAAATAACCATTTACGAAAAATAAAACGAGTTTCGATCTTAAGATTTGAAATGGCGGCAAAGATTTTCAACAAAAAATAATTTCAAATTAAGTGAATTATATAAAACAACTGATGCAATGGAATCGCATTTCAACAAATGATTGATGGACTGACAGTTAGAGATGGATTGCGACAAACCAAGTGGGAGAAGAAAAGAGTAAGAGAGAGATAGAGAGGTAGAGGGAGAGAGAGAGAGACAGAGAGGAAGAGTAGAGCTGGAAGCACTACGAGTTGTGGTCGTAATTTGATTCGCATATGTAAATCATTGCTCCACTTGTTGGAGTATTCAGTTACCAGCCAAGTACTGAGCACGATGTATTTCTCATATTTATGGTGAACATTTGACAAAAGGCTGAATTAAAAACTGCTCTTAATTATGCTCACAATGAATATGAAACAGCAGCAGCAGGAAGCGAGTCAGAACGTGTCATTCAAGACTGATCGACCAGGACATACCCTGTATTTCGGCTTAAGTTATACAAACACGTAGTCACCAGCTCTTACAAATAAATGTAATAATATATGTATTCAGGTAAGTTGATGGTTGTATCGGTGGCTCTTCTAACTTCAACTCCACACGTTGAACAATTATTCAGAGATGTTTCCTGATGCCTGTGTAATGCATTGCAATGCGTTGCATAAATCCATTATACCCTGTTTTGCCCATTTTCAATAGGCTGAGGGATAAAGCGAAAAAGCAAGGACTGCAAATAATGATTATTTGTTTTTTTTTTTAAATAATATATGTATTCAGGTTAGTTGATGGTTGTATCGGTGTCTCTTCTAACTTCAACTCCACACGTTAAATAATTATTCAGAGTTGTTTCCTAATGCATTGCATAAATCCATCATACCCTGTTGCCCATTTTCAATCGGCTGAGGGATAATGAAGCGAAAAAGAAAAGCTTGAATCGAATATCTGTGATTATATTAAAATTTCCGCCTTATTAATTGAATGCTGTGGTAAACACGAGTTTACGGAATACCACAGAGGTACACGACTCATAACAGCTACAGATACAAATTCATCAGCAACTAAGAGAACAATGCTTTACTGAATAAAAACTGGGAATAGTTCGGGATGGACATTGAAATGATTGTCAGAAGCATTCACGCATTCACTCATTCAATTAAATTGGCAACTCAAGGGGTTTATGAGAATGTCTGTCTGTGAGTGTGTATGATTTTGTGGTTGTAGGCTGGCTCTGCGGGTCTCAGATTAATCATAATCAGCACATTGGCTTTTGTAAGTTTCAAGAACTGAAGACTGTTACAAAGTCCAATGGGAGCCAGAGAATTGACATTGAATAGCTTGAAGGGAAAGATTTCACAGAATTTACTCAGATATTTATAAGAATTTCCGCATCAGCTTTGGGGACAAACGTGACAATTAAGCTGATGAAATTTGAGATAATCTAAATTTTATTCACACTAATATTACGAGTACTTCACTGAACTTGAAGAATACTTGAAATAGAATTTATTTTGTAGTTCTTTTGAAATTTTTTGCAAACTGAATAAAAAGCATATTTTAATGTATTGAGAATTTAAAGCTTAAGATTTGTCGCCTAAACTTGTAGATATGAAAGACATTTCAATTAGCTTTCATAAGCTTATAATTCAAAGCTAAGTGTTGTATACTTTAGGGCGCACATTTGAAATTTGCAATTTGTAGCATACTTCAATGCGCAGCACAAAAAACATCGTTGACTTTAATAAAGTTAGATAAAGATTTACAAATTTAATCATTTTATTTCACTTTTTACTTGAACTTATCTTAGAACATTCGTGAGCTTTGTTAATGAATTGTTTAAGAATTAAAGTCACTTTCAATTATAAATTTTTATTAAACTTGTCGGGACTTTGCTACTTTTTGTACTTGATAACCCCGACGGTTCTTAAGTTTGTAAATGCAATAGACAAAAGCTATAACAATGAGCACAAAAAGAAGGGCCAGCAATGTAGTCTCCCATCTAGGTTCCCGTGGTTCCCTGGATCTTTCAGTGGATGTTGTTAATGATACTGTTGTTATACTATCTGCATCACTGACATCCAGAGGCATATCCGATGATGTAGCTGATGTAGATAATGTAGATGATTTTGCCATAGGTGCGACGGTTTCAAACCTCCTCCAAAACTGGGAGTTGGCTCCACCAGCAACAACCACCAGCAACAGGACTCCATAGATCCAAAAACGATTCATTATAAATTTAAGATCTGCAGTTTTTTATGCTTATCTTCCTCTATAAGACGTCCAAGTTCGCAAACTGCTGCCACAAAACTGAGCAATTTCTAAATACGATGTACATTGTATACCACATTCGTTTTTTAATACTTAGAGGCCGCAACAGGAAGTAGATAACACTTTTAGAGTGATTTGTAAGTAGAATAACAAATCACTAATTAAATGTGTAAGAAAGCTAAAGGCAATTGTGCTCTAAAATGAATTAAAGTAATTAAAAATGTTTTTATTACAATAGTATTCTATAATCGAAATAATAGTAATAATCTATAATAAGAATAACATCTTTTTCTTGTTTATTTTATAAATAAAAAGGTAGACGAAATGCTTATCATTGTTAGGGTATTTGACAATTAAATTTCTTTGTTTTTTATCATAGCTAAATTGTTATTTCTTCTAGAAACTGAACAAGACGCGCACAGTTCGCTTTTGCTGTCAGGGCTATGAGGGGAATCTGTCCGACAGTCACGCCAGTTGCAAGCCCATTTGCCGCGGTGGCTGTGGGCGTGGCAGCTGCCTTATGCCCGACATCTGCAGCTGCGAGGAGGGTTACACCGGCAAGCATTGCACCCAGCGTGAGTAGTTCGCCTCACAGAAGTGACGAGATCATTTGACAGTTCGAGATCTTTGCAGGCTGTGATCACGATCGTTGGGGATTGGACTGCAAGAATCCGTGCCAATGTCGAAACGATGCTGTTTGCGACAATAAGACGGGAGTGTGTCATTGCATTGCCGGCTGGGCCGGTCAGTTGTGAGTAGTGCAAAAGATTTCCAACTTAATCACTTGAGTCATGTGTTGAGATTGCTTTTAGCTGTGAGCAGCCCTGTCCGCCGGGAACTCATGGCGTCATGTGCCGGAAGGCCTGCGAGTGCGCCGAGAGACTGTGTCACCCTCAGACCGGCGAGTGTGTTCGACAGGATCACGTGGGTGCCTTGAATGTCAGCCATGTCGTGCTGGAGACCATCAACTCGACCATGGCCAATCTCACGCACAATATTAATAGCATCGCCAAGCGAATTGGCAGCATGCCCGAGGGCAGTCTGGACCAGGCCTCGCCGAGTCCCCTGCCCGAGGTCATACTGATCAAACAGCCAGTCCAGGAGGCCTCCCACACGCCCAAGATCATACTGCACGAGTCCAGCAATGCGCTCCTGGAGAACTTGCACACAGCCGCAGCTGCAGGTGTGCCAGCTCCCGAAGTCATTCACGTCATCACGAACGCCGGCAGCGGGTCGCAGGAGCATCCACCTCAGCTGAACCTGGCGGGATTCGCCTCTGGCGATACCAATTCAAGCAGAAGCGCTCATGATCATGATGCCAGTCTGCTGAGCACTTTGATCGTTATTCTGCTCGCCCTGATGACCGCCATTATACTTGGCTTCCTCTATGTCTATCGACGCTATCATGTTCAGAAGGAGGCTGTCATCTACAATGCCAATGGCACGATCACAACTCACCCACATTCACATTCACAAACACATCCACATCCACATCTCGCTACCAATTCAAATCTCAATCCTGAGGTTGTGATCAATGACTCTGCTGCCACGGGAAAAATCTTCCATGGCCCGCTGCCGAAACTTCCAGCGGTCAGTCAAGCGGTCAATCAAACGAACGAGGGTATGTAAGTGTCGCCCGTCTGTTGCGAGGGCGGTTCGATGAATAACCTGACAGCTCTTGAGAGATTCCAGAGTTCTTCAGCTTATACTCGCTTTTTAAAGTATTTGCTTAATACGATTAAGTGATGTACATCCAAAGTTTCGATTTTCAAATCGAATGAAATTTCAAAATTGAGTTTTCGATACATCGTCATTATCGAGTTGTCGATTTTTCGATGTATTTTTACATTACTAATACGATTGGAAGCCTTCAGTTTCGATATTAACATTCGATCAAAATTCTCCAGTTGTAGAATTGCAGATATTTCTTTAAAAGCCGCCTCTTAAGTCAAGTTATTCATCGTATTGGCCAAGTAGTTATTCACCTGATCTTATCGTTAAGGATCTCTTGCAGTTTCTCTACCGGAACTGTATGACACTCCCAGCAATAACTCATCAATAAGAACGCCGCCCTATGCCTATACCAGGAAGGAATCACTTTATTCAGTTATCTCGCCCAAGTCGCGCAAGGGGAGTCTCGACTCGCATCTGTATGATGAGATTCGATACCATCAGCAGCATCACCAACAGCAGCACTACCAACAGCACCACTCAACCACCCAACCACATGCCTCGCAAATACGCTACCAGCACTCGACCATGGCAGCCGCCTACTTGCCACCTCCTCCAGCACCACCGATGCAACGCCAGTCTAACCACCAAGCAGAGCACCACCCGCAGCAACATCATGTAACGCAACGCTCACATGTTTCCCACTTAATAATACCGCCACAGGATTCCAAATATCTGCAGGTTCCCAACCAGATTACGACACATAAAATTGCTCACCTATAGATTTGATCAACTTTTGAAATTATTACATATATTTACTTTCATAAAACTTATCTTAGGATCTAAAAGTATTTTTGAAAATGCGAAAACATTTTGCTGGTTACAGAAATTTTAATTATTCATTGCCATAAAATAAATACTTTTTATGAATGTATTATAATAACAAGTACATAGATTTTAAAAATATACACAATAATTCGTATCATTTTATAAATAAGAATGCAATTTTCATTATTCAATTTTCATAAGATAACTTGATAATATTAGAAATAAAATAAAAATTCATTTGATGTTGCTGTTTTCTAAGTTTTAGCAAAGTGGGATTTAAGGATCGGTTGTTTTCCAGTTCTTCTTGAAGTTGGAGATGAAGATTGTTGTAGGCTCTATAGGTAAGTCTGTAGGCTCAGCTGTTGTTGTTGTGGTTGTAATTTCAGTTGTTGTTGATACCGTTGTTGATGGTGTTGTAGAAATGGTTGTTGTAGGTTTTGGAGTTGTACTTGAAGGTGTTGTTGATTTCGGTGTTGTCGATGTGGTTGTTGTAGGTGGAGGTGTTGTTGGATCAGGTGGTGGCGGATCTGGTGTTGGATCAGGTGGTGGTGGTGTTGTAGGATCAGGTGGTGGCGGTGGTGGTGGTGGTGGCGGCGGAGGCGGTGGTGGCGGATCTGGTGTTGGATCAGGTGGTGGCGGCGGAGGCGGTGGTGGCGGATCTGGTGTTGGATCAGGTGGTGGCGGCGGTGGTGGCGGCGGTGGAGGCGGTTGAGGGTCAGGTGTTGGAGTAGGAGTGGGCTTTGTATGGTGAGTAGGTGTTGTAAGGTGAGTAGGTTTAGTATGGTGAGTCGGTTTCGTAGGGTGAGTAGGTTTCGTATGGTGAGTAGGTTTTGGATGGTGAGTAGGTTTCGTAGGGTGAGTAGGCTTAGTATGGTGAGTAGGTTTTGGATGGTGAGTAGGTTTAGTATGGTGAGTAGGTTTTGGATGGTGAGTAGGTTTAGTATGGTGAGTAGGTTTTGGATGTTGAGTAGGTTTTGGATGGTGAGTAGGTTTTGGGTGGTGTGTAGGTCTAGGTGGCCTCCTGGTGTGGTGAGTCGGTCTAGGTATAGGTTTCCTAGTTGGTCTAGGCCTAGGCCTCCTGGTTGGTCTTGGTTTTGGTCTTGGGTGGGGCCTTCTGGTTGGTCTAGGTTTAGGTCTTGGTCTAGGCCTCCTTGTTGGTCTAGGTCTAGGTCTAGGTCTTGGTTTAGGATTCGGCCTTGGTCGTGGTCTAGGTTTTGGTCTAGGTCTTGGTTTAGGTCTCGGTCTAGGTCTTGGTCTTGGTCTAGGTCTTGGTCTAGGTCTTGGTCTTGGTCTTGGTCTGGGTCTTGGTCTAGGTCCCCTTGTCGGTGGCCATTCTATATAATCTGAGAGTCCCGCATGTGAATTTTTCTGAGCTATTTTTGTGTTCTTGATCGACGTTAGTTGGATATCAAATTTTTGTCCACTGTTGAAATTAATTCCATTATACCTCTCACAAATACATTTTCCATGTACACACACTTCATTGAGGTCGGATTTGGGGTCACAAGTATGTACTCTACTATGGGAGACCCTTATTTTTCGTATGATATAATCCTTGCTGTGAGGACTCGCTCCAACGCAACCTTTTTTACATATTTGAAAGGTAGGCACATTTTTGGTATTGACAGAAACAATAACAATCAGCACAATGATAAAGTATACAAGTCCTGAAATCCTATATCCCATGCTTAGACACTCTTACTTTTCGTGCCCATAAGCATTCAACAGGGCTGAGCTATATACTGCATTCAAATGGTCCATACTTAAGAATTTATAAACGAAAACGTAAGAAATCTGCGGTTAAAATTAAAATTAGTTTTCATACATTAATCATAACTTTTTATAAATTTATCTGCGGTTTTCTTTCAACGATTAAATATTACCGGGGATGCCACAGAAATCGCTTTCGCTTGCATTTCTCTTCGCAGAATAATTGTACGCGTATTAAACTAGTGCTTAAATCGCTGGCGTCCGATGCTCCCACCTAGTCCGATTCAGATTTTCGAAGACAGGGTCAGCGATGCCACATTTTTTAGTCTGAATTTGAAGTAAGGTATTTAAAAAAATATATGGAACCACTTCAGTTTTCTTTAAATTAAGCATTACAAAAATAGGTCTTTTGAGGTAAATCAAGTTTTACCGAAAAAAACCTTTAACTTATTGTGCAATTTGTGAAAACATTTTTCACGAAGAGCTTCCAGAATAATGGTAGACAATTTCTAATTACTTTTAAATTTTTTTTGCAGCTAAATAAAATCAATTATTATAGAAATAAATTAAATTATATAATATAAATTGAATAAGAAAAAAATTAAAAATGTATGGTTCTGCAATGATAAACTTAAAAAAGTTGCTGAACAAACATTTCTGTAATTTAATCTGAGAAGGTGTCAACCCATAGCTGCCTAGTTCGAAAAGGTTGGTGAAATTGCTAAAAAAAAAACATTAAATCATTCGAAGTTCTGTGACACCTCGGAAATTCCCGTGCGGAATTTCTTTCTGCGAAACTCTAATTCGCTTGCGATTTCTGTAGCACCCCCGAATACTACAAATGTATATATTTTTTTATAAACAGTATATTATAGGCTTGATTGCGATTTATACTCTTATATTCAATATGCTGACTAGTTACGGGTCATTGACTAGCAATGCGCAGCCCAATAAAAAAAGTGCCAAATGGCTGATATGACGGCTTTTAGGGATATTCGACTGAAAAGTGAGTCAAACAACGGCACCAAATAAAAATGAATGACTATGTACTATTTGAGCCATGTCCGTCTCTCTATCCGATTTCCGCGACGGCAAGCTAAATAAACGTAGTTTTGTTTGTAGATTCCATATAAGTCCAAAGTACATTAGGTAATTTACGCCCTCCTTCCCTTTCCAGAAATCGAACAATAGAAACAATTTACATTATATCTTATGAAGAGTAAGTTATCTAAAAAAAAGTAATAAATCGAATTATAAGAATTATTATTGCAATAGTTTGTCTTTAATTGATCAAGAGTATGAATCAGATCTCAAATATTCCGTCTTCTGTGAGTGTGCTCTCAGAATCAAAGCTTTGTTGGTTTTCAATATTTTTATAATGCAGAAATACACCAAAGCCAACGATGCTTGCCATCAGAAGTACTATTTCACTGATGGCCCACGCACTCAATGTGTTATTTTTCGGTGTGGTTGTTGGTTTTGGTTTCATGGTAGTAGTTGTTGAATTGGGGGTCGTCCTGGTGATGTTAGCGATCGTATTTGAATTTATAATTGTTGTATTGTGGTACAAAGTGTGTAGTGTTGTCGATGTAGAACTTGAAGCTACGGATCGAATTATTGTTTTATTGCGAACGGTATTTCCATCTTCCTTCTTATATTCAGTATTCACTCCAAAACAGTTCTCCTTACAGTTCTTTAACGACTCAGGATCTTGGGCAATGGCACTAAGTGTAATAAAGATTAAAATTGCACTGCACATAAATTCTGATACCGAATTTGCCATATTTTCTCGATACTCGTTCTGCTTGTCTTTAGCTTCTGTTGCCGACTATACAAAGAGTATTTAGGCATAACATTAATAAATGCCATATTTAAATCGATTAGAGATTAAATTATTTGCTTGCTCCTGCGGGTATGAGTATAATATGTATTTTTGAAAAATATATCTGATCAAATGCGGGTTATTTTTTTACCAATTTTAAAATAAATACAACTGATAAAAAAAATATTAGCAATGAAAATATCGAGGCGGGGAATGCCAGACAGAGTCATCGGTCTATCGATTTTCTACAGAAATTTTTAAATACTATTATTAGTAAGAAGCGAATCTTAATTTTTGAAATTATGATTGAATATAATGTACAACCGATTTTAAGCAGTATCGATAGCTGAAAATAATTAAACAACAAAAATAAAGGTGAATTCCAAAGAGACCGATTTTTCATGATAATCGATTTATTTTAATCAATTAACTGCCAGAAAACATTGACTTAAAGCTTAAATCGCTAACGCTATCAACGATTTATCGATGTTTATATGCATTTCTACATGAATGGTAAAAATACTGCCCTTGGTGATTGATTATTGACTACGTTTCTGCTGAACAATTTTCACAGACGTTCACATATTTTGATTTTTATTCATTTTTCCGTTGACGTTTTCACAATTTTATTAATCTTAAAATATTTTTAGATATACCAAAAATGTTTATTAAGATACAATTGGATTTAAGGTAAGGGTTTCAGTGTGCATAAGAGCTTTTAGTCCTAATGCATTTTTTCCCCTTTACGGTCGATGGAACTCGTTCTTTTTTGTCGAATGCTTAATAATTCCTTTAATTCGGGCAGTTTGTGTCACACTATAGATTATCGGCCGGCTGCTCTATAAGAACCTCGACTCCTTTGTCTATAGATAACAAATCCTCCAAGTCCAGCTAGACACGCCACGAGGATAATAATTCCAGTGATGGCCCATGGGCTCATTCCAGATTTATGAGGTTTGGGCGTTGGCTTTGGGCTTGGCTTTAAAGTCGTAGTACTTGGTTTGGCGGTCGTTGTTGTTGTTGTAGTGTGGGTGGGGGGCAGTTTCGTTGTTGTTGTACTTTGGGTCGTCGGTGAGAGTGTTGTTGTTGTGCTGTGCGAATCTGCAATTTCCTCATTGTGGGACGTGGTTGTACCTTCTTTTTGCTCGACGCAGAGGGGAGCTCCAGCGACCCCATCATTGCGGTAGCCATCTTTGCAGATGCATTCACTACCATTGCAATATTGGGTACCATTATCGCATTTCGGAGCACACTTATACTCTACGCAATCACTATCTGCAGTTTCTTGATAAAATCCCACGTTGCAAATGCATTGACAATCAGCATCCAAAGTCATGTTCTTCTCACATTTCTCCCTACAGTTAACTTGGCTATAACTATCCGGCTTCTGGGATCCATTTGGAAGCTTCGTTGCAGGTAAAGCAATGCCACAAACCACAAAGAACATCAACATCACCAGCAATCCCGATTTAAAGAGTTTCATTTTGACTTCTTCGTAAAGTATTTTCAAATATTTAATTTTAAAACAATAGTTGAAGGCAAGGTCTCTCGCAGAACTAAATTAAACTCGCGAAAGATGCTGATATTTATATTTTAGATGTGCCGTTAAGGATCGTATATAATGGCTTTAATAAAGAAATCTCCCCCATTTCTAAAACTCTCAAATGGGGGCTTGAGACCCGTAGAATAAATTGATTCATCTGCAATCAGTCAAGTGATTCAAATTATTTATGTTTACTGAAGTTTGATACTTGTTATTACTTGATTTTTTATCTAAAATATTTATATTTATGAAAATGGAATGATTTTACGCTGATTTTCAATCAGTCATGAATGTGGCACTCTTCACAAATATCGGGCATGTTTCAAGACTTGCCTTATTTGAGAGTAAGTACAGGGTCTCTCACAGTCGAGAGCGCTCGACGGCAGCATTTCCATGTTTACAGGGACGCAGAACATCAAAATTCAATGTATACTCATGCATTGGAAAGTATAAAGTGAGAAACTCGTGTGTGAGAGCGAGAAGTGTGATGCTGATAAGGGTCGTCTTCCAAGAGCCGTAATCTTCAGTTGCTCATTCGCTGAAGGAAGCTAGAGCGAGCAACAACAAACTCGTAGAATGCACTGGAACCGAGTAGAGGAATTGCTGACAACAGCAGCGCTGCTAGCGTTAACAACGGCAGCGACAGCAGCAGCAACAGCGACGCTAGCAGCGAAGGCAGCTGCGGAGTCGGAGCTCTATGGCGATATACACATTCAGGGAGAATTCGAATCGCTCAGTTTAACTCGACAACAGCAGCAGCATCTCTGTCAGCGTGAGCTACCGTAAGTTGGTCGATACACAGGGAAACAGCAGTCCGGGATTCCAGTATTAATCCGAATCGCGATAATCCCGGATTTTCCTAAACCAAGTACGAAATACTTGACTCAAAAACGAATTCTCAAATCCTTTTCCGCAAATATTTGTATTACCAGAACTCTTAAAAAAAATGCTCCAGTAAAATGAAATCTTTCAATAACTTTAAGAATACATACTATAAAAAATACTTGCTTAAATCAAGAAATTTAAGAATGAGTATTTTTTTCAGTGCACGCAATACTCAGTGCTACGATTGACCGATTTATCTCGCTTCAGTGCAATCTTCTTTCAGACCCAGAGGAATACACCCGTCAGAGGTAATGGATCCAGCATATATTACCATCGCATTGAGCTGTGCTGCGAAGGCTATCGCCCAGATCCCCACACGGGACTTTGTGTGCCGGACTGTGCCCACAGTTCGCCGGACAACTGCCGCAATGGCTTCTGTCGTGCGCCCGGGAACTGTGAGTGCTTCTCGGAGTTTGTGCGCAACGAGCAGGGAGCATGCATCCACACTTGCCCCATTGCCTGCCAGCACGGACGTTGCTATCTGAACGGCACCTGTGTCTGCCAGGCGGGCTACGTCCTCGACGAGGAGACGCGCCTCTTCTGCCGCGCCCACTGTCCCCAGGCGTGTGGCACGCATGAGGAGTGTGCTGCCCCTGGCCAATGCGATTGCTCGACGGGCTATCGCCGCACCCCGGAACTGGGATGTCAACCGCTTTGCGCTCCGGACTGCGGCTACGGCAAGTGTGTGGCTCCCAATCAGTGTGAATGCTTTCCCGGGTTTATCAAGAGACACCAGCGCAATGTGTGCGAGGCTGAGTGCTACATGTGAGTGATGCTCGGATCTTGGAGAAATAACACCTCAGCCCCAACATCGTGTCTCTTTCTTTCTCCACCAGAAACTGCGAGAATGGCTTCTGCGAGTCGCGCTTCAAGTGTCACTGCCATCAGGGCTATCGATTCGATGAGAACAGCACCAGCTGCATGCCCGAGTGCCAGGACAACTGTGGCCAGGGCAATGGAGTCTGCGTTGCTCCGGGTGTCTGTCGATGCTTCCAGGGCTACGAGCTGCGCGGAAACATCTGTGTGCCAAAGTGCGAGGGGTGAGTACACGACTGCTTCGTAGAGATCGAAAAATATGATCAGGAGTAAGTTAACAATTTTCATCTCCACGGATAAAATTATATCAGGGAAGACAATCCCATAAGTTGCTATTCAATAAATAATCTTTTAGAAATTTTTGTATAAGTTGCAATTGATCTTTTCAAGTTACACTCCCTTAAAGTCAAGTAGTTTGAAACCTTAAATCAATATTTCCCTTTTCCATTTAAGTAATTATCCACATTAAGTAATCTATATCATTAAGAATAGAATTCATGGAGATTGAAAAGTTGAAAACGATAAGAGACATTATGAAGATACCTCAAGTAATTTGGAAAGTCCTATAATTTTTTTTAAGGCGCCGTTGCACTGTGGAAGATTTGGCTGAACTTGCGGAGCATAATGAATACCTTAAAAAATAACTGAGATTGCTACAATTTCTTAATTTTACTGGAATAAAAACCTTTTTTTTATTAACAAGAATCGAACAAAATATATTTTTTGATAAATAAAATTCAGTACTTCAGTTTAAATCGAACTTTGCTGATTTCTTTAAAGCAGAGTGATGTTATGTCTGAAAAACAGTCTGTTTTTACAAGGGTCAGGTTGGACATTTAAAAAAAATTGCAAATGGACAAGATATCATATTATTTCGAAGGAAAAGAATCATATCAAATCCATCTGAATTTCTACGCTCCAATACCCAAATATTGACTGTGTATTTTTAAATAAATAAAAGCAAAGTTTCGCTATTATTTGCTTATTTGCTGAATACTTACCTTCAATAAACTCAAATCGTTTGCTCTAAAAAAAAGGCGGCAGAAATTTGTGCTGCTTCTTCTGCATTATTTGTTAAGCTTGAAAGCTCTCTAAGAACAATTAAATAAAAACCAAAATTTAAAATAATTGAATAAATATATCGATAGACGGCATATCGATCGAATACAGACAAATGATTTTGTATAATTCATTCCTCAAAAATTGTGGCAATTCAAATTGATCTCAAATAAGTTTCATTTACTTTCAGCTCATGTGGTCACTATGGCAAGTGCCTGGCCCCCAACATTTGTGGCTGTAGACCCGATGAGCAGCATTGCCTGTTTGGGAGCTGCGATGCCAGTGGCCACTGTAAATGCCCCTCGGGACAGACGCACTTCATCGACCGATGCCTGAAGCTGTCGGACATTGGGCATCAGCTGAGCAGCCTCGATCGACGGAGGGAGCGGAATCAGGAGTTGAAATATGAATTCAATGCACTGATCGAACGCCAGTTTAATTGGATATGGGATTAACATTTAATCAAGTAATTCGAATAAATCTCTAATTAGACGGGCTGACAGCTTGTACGTCCTTTGATGCCGCTCTTGATGAAGCCGGGCCGGCAGAGGCAGAAGTTGGGCGCACTGCAAAAGCCGTTGGGGCAGCCCTGGGGGCAATGGGGCTGGCAAATGTTGCGCTGGTGCTCATCCAAAATGTAACCGGTCTTGCACTCGCACTGGTTCTGTCCGATGCAGACTCCGTTCAGACAGGGCACATCGCAGTGGGGCAGACATTGCGCGGTCTTGCGATCCCAGTCAAAGCCAGGGGCGCATTCACAGGTGTCGGGGGCAATGCAACGGCCGTTCTTGCAGGGTCTGTGGAAAGGATTATTGAATTGCACTGTCTGCTTAGATCAGAAACTAGTTACTCACTGCTCGCAAATGGGCTCACAGCGTCCCTCCACCTTCAGGTAACCCGCATGGCAACTGCAGTGTCCCGGCGCCGTGCACTGTCCGTTCTCGCACTGATCACAGACGGGGGCGCAGCTGCCGTCGGCGCCCTGGCGATATCCCTGGAGGCAGTCGCACTTGTTGGGCGCCACACACCGTCCGTTGGCACAGCCAGGGTTGCACTCCGGCTGGCAGTACTTCCGGCTAACGGGATCCAGTGAGTAGCCCTCGTGGCAGCGACATTCGTTCTGCTCGGTGCACACGCCGTTGCCACAGCCCAGGGGGCAGGTGGAGATGCACTTGCCCTCGAAGGTCCTCACGTGTCCTGGCATGCAGACGCAGGTGTTGGGCGCCGTGCAAATGCCGTTGGGACAGTTATCGGCGCAGATTGGCTCACAGCGGCGGTAGATGTGGGGATTACGCTCGTAGCCCTCGCAACAGACCTGAATCCGACTCATGTCCGAGGTAGTGCCATTGCCCACAACATTCTCCCGCGATCCATGAAGCAATGAGACAGTTCTATACAGGCAGAGATAGAGAGAGAGTATGAGAAGACAGATCGGAGTAAGGAGAAGAACAAGAGAGGGTAAGGCACATTAGTCAAATTGTTAGTTACCACTTGTAAGACTGTATTTGATTGTAAATATTTTCTAATAGTAATCGTATTTATCGCATAAGTGTGGATGGATAGAAGGACAGAAATTAATTAAATAACCGTCAAACGGAAAAATCATTGATAAATATCATAGACTATAATATCTATTACTGATATTATTACCTCATTAAATACGATACATGAGTTAAATACTGTGAGCAACACTTTAGTCATGTTATTATTTTTATGCATATTAAGTTGGACATTTACAATAGTTAAATCAAAAAGCAAAAAATAAAATCAAATACATTTGGTCTATTTTACTATGAGATGACATCACGACCCAACTTGTTGCTCTTCACCTCCATTAACACACATTTATTGTACGAAATCGCACTTGGAATTCAATTTCAAGACGCATTTCATTATCAAGCTAGTCAGGAAGTTGGGGTCATTAGTGCAATGTGTTATTTTCAATTGCTTTAAGTACTGCGATAATACTTAGCCGACTCAAACTTACGGAACTTCCTTGTGGCAGATGCCACTGGCCATTGCTGATCGGGTCTTGTTAATAAACAGCGCGGTCTCATCCAGAATTTGAGGTGCAGGAGTCGCCGTGTTGAATTGGTTTATATGTCCGCCCTGATAGGTCTCGGCGGGCACAAAGTTGGAGTGGCTGCCGTATTGGCTGTTGTATTGGTTGTTGTATTGGCTGCCGTATTGGCTGCTGTATTGGATCTGCTCAGTGGCATTGCCGGTAAACTGCAGGTTGGCCGAAGGTGGCTGACGGGTCTTTATGCCTGCCGTCTTAAACTGGGCCTGGCCGGAGCCGCAGAGCGCCAGAAGCACAGACAGGCCGATAAGCAGCTGCCACGATGACCTCATCTCTAATGTCGCTTGTGAGGAGATTATTGAGTTTCCAATTCTAGAACTGCACACGTCTGAGCTTAACAACTGCTGCACTTGAACTAAACGCAAAGCAAATTCAAACGAGTCGCGAATCGCCTTCAGTTGCCAGCTCTCCGGCCTCTGGCCTTGCTTCTAATCAGCACCTCGCCCTGTGTCTATCAATAATCCGAAGGTTACTCTCCCAACAGATGCTTCTTACGTATTATTGTTGTTGCTATTGTTGATGCTTTAAGGCACAACCCACGCCCGAAGTTGTTTACAAGCTCTGTTTTTGATGCTGACATATTGAACTACCTGCCAAACGCTCATTTTAATTAACCTTGGTTCTGAGAATCAAATACATAAATATTAGGGGAAATTTCTCAGAAACAAGTAAATTCATTCATCTCCGATTGAGTTGCTAATTAATAATAATGTTAGGCAAACAGTGCAGTATAATGGTATAGATATGAGAAAATTTAAAGATTTTCAGACGGTAAAATTTGTTTGGAATTAAATTAAATGTTAAAATTCTCGATTATAATATTTAAAATTTAACTATAAAATAGAACAAATTATTTGTTGATTTTAATCAAAAAATGAATAAAAGTCTTAATTTTTAATATAAATAAGAAAATTATGAATTAATGGAATGAAAAACAAATTTTAAGTTTCCTTAATAAAATTTTATTACAAAAAGTGCAAAAAAATCATTTAGTTCACAATCATTTATTTTCTTTCATTTATCATTTATAGTAGAACACTTAAAAAAAAAGCAATGCCGACATTCCTAAAAATTTCAAGATTTTTCTACGATGAGCCAAAGAATGTATTGACATTTATGACGAAAAAGAAGTAGCTCAAGAAGTAAATTCTTAAATATAAATAGCTTGACAGCGCAGGTATGTGAGTTGTGTGCAGCTGCCATTTAGATCACAGGTTTGTCGGTGAATATTACATCTTTATTATATTCGGCGAGTACACTATTCAAAACTAATGTTATTCTCCGTATTTTCGACATTGTGCCTCTATTCTATAATATCCTGGAGCACACTCGCAGACATCAGGTTCCAGACAGACGCCATTCGAGCAATCCTCCTGGCAGATGGGCTCACATTTCAGGACCCTAGAGCTACCGCGATTCAGATAGCCATCACAGCAGTAGGAGATCTGACGTTGTCTCAGCTCTGGATTCAAGGTTTGAGCACTGCAAAAGTGTTTTATTTTGAGAAAGCGCTTATTCAGATAGTTCAGCCTAATGATTTTACATTTGAGTCTTGTAGCAAATGCCCGAACCACGTGAAGCGATCGCCTCTCTTTGCCAGTTTTGCGATTCTGACAGCGAGCTCTTCCAGAACTGGCCATGTGTGGGCAGCAGTAGATCCAATGTTAAACAGATGATCAGAAGACCAGTTAATTTGCATCTCAAGAGCATCTCTTCGTATTTGTGTCTCACTCTCAGTCTTTCACTATCTCTCGTGGAATTAGCGTGAATCTGTCGCGATCTCGGAATAAACTGAGCTGCAGTCTCTTGAGACGTCGCTTTTAAATAAAAGAAACTTATTCAACCATCACAACGAGCGACTCGTAGATAGATAATTGTATTTGGGCAGTGGTGTCATACAAAAGGGCTTTCATACAAAAATGTATACATAATAATATTCCTAGGAACTAGGCATTACTAATTACGGGGGATCAGTAAGCCCACTGAGTAATCCCCCTTACCGCTACGCCACTGGCTTACTGATAACACCGCAATATTCATATGATGATTCTTATTTCACTTTTCTTTTGTGCTTGACATCGAAAATGTAAACATATATTATTATTTTAAGCACTTTTATATGTGTATATGTGTGTGTATATTCTTATCATCAACTCACACCCACCACATGGAAGAGTGGAACACATTGGCGCCCCCCAGAATAAAGTGCTTGCCCAGCAGCAAATCGAACTCGTGCCTCAACGAGGCGTTCACTTTCGGCGGATTCATGGACGCGTATGTGGTAACCGTATCCGGCGACATGCACTTGTCGATGAATCGCGTCTTGCCCACCAGGCACCGGCAGTGGCCCTCGGCATTGCAGTAGCCGTTCTCGCACCGCTGGTAGCTGCTCTCTGGACCCGCCACCACAGCGCATCCACAGACATTGGGAGCTATGCACTTGCCGTAGAAGCCACATCCATTATCGCACACAGCCTCGCAGCGCTCTCGATTCCTCACGTATCCATTGAAGCAGCGACAGTTCCCAGGCGAGATGCAAACACCGTTGTCGCAGTCGTACCCGCAGTCCGGCAGACAGCTGGTGGTGTTCTGATCGTAGCGATATCCGTTTTGACACACGCAGGTGGTGCGATTCGCACAGAAGCCATTGTCACAGCGCCTATTTAAAGGGGAGAAATATGTCAATGTCAATATCGTATCTATAAAACGCCTCTGTTTCAATTGTCAAGCGAACTTTATAGAATTTATATTATTGCTCTTAACATAATCAAACTTGAAATATTTAAGATCACTGACAAAAACACTTTGGATTTACTGTTGGGGGAATGTTCATTAAAAAACAGTTTGGAAATAATATACAGAACAATTTCTTTTGCGCATGAGCATTGACAAGAGAAAACAAAATTGAAATTGCATTCAGAATATTTGAGTTTTCGATAAACCATTTTTGCGACTTCTTTTGGATTCTCAAAAACAATGAGTATTGGATTAAAATTAATTTGTATAAATTTTACATTGAACACATTAAGTATAAAACATATCTAAAATAACACTCTTTACTCTTTACAGTACATACACAATACATACACAGTACATAAAAAATTCTACAGTAAAGCGAACTTCTCGAATACTATTTGCTTAAATTATATCCAGAAAAATGTACGAGTACTTGTGAAGGAAATTTCTCTCTAAGAAAAAAAAATATGTAATTTTAACCAACCTCTTATTTTCAGTCAGATTATTTTAGCAAAGATAAATGTTTTTTGTTATTATAAGAGCAGTTTTTTGGCAATAGCAGGAAAATAAAAATAATGAAACGTTACAAAGTGGGTTAATAATATTCTTTCCTATTACTGTCAAAGAAAAATTCAGTGGTTGGAAGGGTTTCAAATTATATACAAGCTTTGGAAGGGTTTCAAATTTTCAACTACTGAAGAAATCTTCACTTTCGTGTTTTTGAAACCTTGTGCTGGTCTGATAATAAAAATAAGCACTTACATGTAGCAATTACTTTCACAGGAAATGCCGTTGGCGCGTTTCTGAAAATTGGGAAAGCACTCGCATTGATTGGGGGCCACACAGTGACCGTAGCCACAGTCGGGAATGCACATGGGCTGGCAGCCCAGGACATTGGATTCACGCAATCCTCTCGCATAGCCGTCGGCACAGACGCATTTGCCCGGCTCTAGGCAGATCTCGTTATGGCCACAAGTGGCATTGCACTGGGGCTGACAGAAGCGCCGAGATCCGTCCAGTTCAAAGCCCTTGTCGCATCTGCAGGTGCCATTCAAATAGCACTGACCATGGGGACAACCCAACGGACAGGTGGGCACGCAGTTGTTGCGATAGTTGAGCACAAAGTCATCGAAGCACTGGCAGAGTCCGCCTGGCAAGCAGAAGCCATTCTCCTGACAACGTTCCCCACAATCCGGGACACACCTGCTCCAGTCGTACTCGTAGCGGCGCCAGCCCTTGCAACAGACCTCGATGACATTGAAATAGGGATTCACGGTGCTGTTGCCCACGATTTTCACCTCTTTGTCGTACTGAAAGAACACTGCACTAGGGAGGAAATTACACAAGAGTGTTGCTATAAATTATTCGGATACATATTTCAACTCTCTCATCCAACTTACGGCACTTCTCGATAACACTTCGACGGGTTGATACCGCGCTGGGGCAGGGACAGGCCCTGGGGTATGATGTAGGGCTTGCGAGTGGATGTGGTCGAGGAGTATCGTCGCTGTTGGATCTGTTGCTCTCGCTGCTGCTGCAACAGCTGCTGCTGTTGGTGCAGACGCAGCTGCTCATCCAGCAGCTGTTGCTGCAACTGCTGTTCGTGCAACTGCAGCTCCAGGCCCTGCATCAGGCAGAGGAACGTCAACAGCAGGCAACTCTGAATCGCCAGGGATTGCAATAGCCGGGACATGGCCAACGATTCTATATTGTGCACTCGATTTCAGCACGATTCTCGATTCCGATTCAAGCCGCACTGCAGCGTTCAACTCGCAGTTGTTTACTGTTGCTCCGGCGACGGCCAAGTTGGAGAAACGGGTCAACGCCTAATCGCTAATGGGAGGGAAGCAGCGATAAGAGGACTGGCTTTTAATTAAATCATTATTAGCGAGAGGCTGCGTGCCACTTGAATTAAGAGTGCTTCAGCATCTCCATTAAGCTAGAGAAAGACAGAGCGAAAGAGAGACAGAAAAGGAGAGAGAGAAAGAAAAATAGCGAGAGAGAGAGAGAGAGAGAGAGATGTAACAAGCATACATTTGCATTAGCATTTTAAACAGCTTCAAAACTTGGAAATATTATTTATTATACATTTTTAAATTTGATTTGTTTTACGATTCTACGCAGTAAATAATAAAAAAGAGAAACATTTTCAAAATCATGAATTGGAATAAATGCACTTAACACTTAATCTTTTTAGCTATGAATTATTTTATTAGTAGTAATATATTTGAATTTTAAATTTACATTTCTATATTATCGACTGTTTTTAGTCGACATTAAATAAGTAAATAAATAATGTGAGCAAAATTATCGTGTGTGTTTTACAAAGTTTTTTTTATCAGCAGCCTAGCTTCTGTAAAATAAACAAATATGTCAACAGAAATTAGTTTAAATGCTTACAAGTGGACTTAGAAGTCTCAAAGAAATTAATTTGATCAACTTTCCATACATAAAAAACACAGGCGATAATGTTTAAAAAAAATAATTTTATATGAAATTTGCAATATGAATATGAATAAAGTAATTTACATTTTAAGTGTTCTTAATGTCTAAAATTAAGGATTTAATTTTTAAGGAAATTCTAGTAATTTGAACAGTCTTGACAAAAGTAAAAAATAAAATATATATAGAAATAAGTTTTAGCTAACTTGAGGTCTAGTAATGTCTATAAGACACCAACAAACAACAACACACAAAACACTTGCAGATTGCAAGGAGCATGGCACGGTATACAGCCATGCTCCTTGCAATCTGCAAGTGTTTTGTGTGTTGTTGTTTGTTGGTGTCTTATAGACATTACTAGACCTCAAGTTAGCTAAAACTTATTTCTACAATATAGAAAGGTCGCAAAAACAAACATTTTTAAAATATATATAGTTGAAATGAAAATAAAAAATCACAGCAGTATTTAAATATATGGTCGAAGATTTAAATGGTTACTGAAGATCTTTCTAGTATTAAGTACAATGATGTGAAAAAGCTAAGAATATTCTAAGAATTTTAAACATCTCACAGCAATATTTTCATTTAAGAACTCTGAGAATGTTGTTGCTCAAATTTCGCAAGGTTCGATGAGAGACTCGAAACGTGCCCGAAATGCTCTGGCTGTGGAGCTGAAAACAACTGATAAGCGGACTGTGAGTTATTGGGGCAGTGGAGCAGCAGCGGATCTCGAGACTTTAGTTTGACATTAGCGATTGATTTGCGAGCTGTAGACGCGGGAAATTGTGCGTTAAATGTGCTTGATAAAGCATTGCCAGAGGCTTCTATTGCTGCTGTGCCTGGCCAGCATTGCGAGGAGTGGGACCGGCTATTCGGAATTCGATGCACCTGCTCGCTACGATCCGCGGCGAGGGGGCCAGGAGGGGCAATCACGGCGTTACTTCGGCGGAAGCAGGCAGTCTCCACAGACGCCTCCACAGCCACTGTACCCGCGTTCTGGTGGAGGCAACTTTGAGTCAATCCAACCCGCACCGCAGCAACCGACGAGTCGCGAGTATTTGGTGCGTGCTCACGAGGACGTCGCGGATCCCGGGAAGCACAAGTGCCGCATTTGGGTGCCGTAAGTTGTCGGGCAGGTCTGGAGTACAATAACAAATAGAAAAAGGTCACAGCGATGTGTTCTGCAACAAAATGTACTTAAATTAGCTTTGTTCCGTTCTGTAGCCCATATTTAGTACGATTATTTCTGTAGGAAGCCTTCACTAACATTCACACTAAATTTGTGCGAAACTAAGTATTTTAAGATCTTATTTTGAGCTTAAAAAGTCTTAATAGAGGAACTATTACTTCTTAAACTAAAATCAAACAGCAGTTAATTTAGCCTAATACGAGATATCGTACTTGGATCAAGAATTTTCAAGGGTCATTGAACTTTTGACACCGGAAAATCTTGATTCAAGTCAGAACGTACTTGATATTTCTCTCAGTGAACGCCTGTGCTTTCCAGGCCAGAGGCGATGTCCAAGTATCCCTTGGCCAACTTCATACAGAACGACGTGACCAACAAGCTGTCCAACATCGAGGTCTGCTGCACCGGCTACACTCCCACCCGCTTCCGGGGCGTCACCGTCTGTCGTCCCATTTGTGGCTGCCAGAATGGCGTGTGCCGTGTGCCGGGAGAGTGCGATTGCTACGAGGGATTCGTGAAGAACGACAATGGGGACTGTGTGTTCGCCTGCCCGTTGGGCTGCCTCAACGGCCGCTGTTTCCTCGACGGCAGCTGCCAGTGCGATCCGGGCTACACGCTGGACGAGACGCGTCGCTTCTGTCGCCCCATCTGCAGCAGCGGCTGTGACAACAATCCCACGCACAACTGCACCGAGCCCGAGGTCTGCAGCTGCGCCAAGGGCTACCAGCTGAAGAGCGTGGGCTGCCGGCCCGTCTGCGATCCGGACTGCGGCATCGGAGGCATCTGCAGGGACAACAACGAGTGCGACTGCGGACCGGGCTACATGCTCAAGGATGGAATCTGCCAGACCGACTGCTATCAGTGCGTATGAATGCGTAAGATACTCATTGCCTTCATTCTAATATCATGTGGTATTTCTAGAAAGTGCAACAACGGAGTCTGCGTGAGTCGCAATCGTTGCATCTGTGATCCCGGCTTCACCTACCACGAGCAGTCCACGATTTGTGTGCCCATTTGAGGCTCACAGAATACTCTTTAATTTACAGCGCACTTATTAGTTTATTATCGTTACTCTTGCATTAAATACAACAGATACAAAGTATAAAATACTTGAGTTATTTTTATAAATTGTTAATTGATTATAGATCATTCTCAAAGCAGATGCCGCCGAGCTCATCGGAACTCCGAGTTGCCGCCCGTTGGCTTCTGTGCCTCAGATAGAAATGGATGGCAGCTGTCAGAGACATCAGGAGGATGCAGATGGCCACACACCAGGCCAGGATCGTGGGCCACTTGGCAGCACTTTGTGCTGCCTTTGAGGAGTTGAGAGCGGCTTCTTTGGCAGCCAAGTCGTCTTTTGGACTGATCTTCGGACGGGTGACCACCTGACACACAAAGATTCTGGCCTCATTGCAGATTATTTGCCTGCTGTCCGTCTGATGGTTGCAGCGACACTGGGCGAGATCCAGACAGGGCTTGTCCTGGTCATCCATGCATAAATTGGTGCACTTGACGGGACTGGGATTGGCACTGTCAGCAGCTGTCAGCTCGCTCCAGCATTGGCAGCCACTGGTGCAATTTGATGACATTTCCAGGGGAGGGGCAGCGGTGGAAGGTCCTTCAGTTGCAGTGGTTATTGAGAGCTGACAACCGTCGGAGGTGCTATCGAAGCCCTCGTTACACTGACACGTTTCGGGGGCTGTGCAGTGACCATTTCGGCAGCCCTGGCTGCAGTTGGGCTGGCAGATCGCCGGGTTGCCCTCGACCGACGGCTTGAATCCCGGCAAGCAGCTGCACGTATCCGGCGAGACACAAGTGCCGTTCACGCAGTTCACCTGGCAACTCGGAGTGCAGACGTGGCCCAATTTGGGGTCCTCCGGTACATGGCCCAAGTGACAGATGCAGGTCTGGGGTGCGACACAATCTCCGTGCTGGCATTGAGGCTCACAGATGGGCTCGCAGATGTGCTGGGAGTCCGGAACGAAGCGGTAGCCCGGCTCGCACTCACAGATCTCTGGCTGAGTGCAGTTGCCGTGGACGCAGCTCTCGGTGCACTGTGGCTCGCAGCTGTTGTTGGGGCCCATCAGATAGCCAGGGCTGCAGGCACACACCTCGGGCGTGAAGCAGTAACCGTTCGAGCAGCCCTCGCTGCACTTCGGCTCACACTTCTGCTCGGTCATCTCATAGCCGGGGAAGCACTGACACTCGTTGGGAGACACGCACCGGGCAAATGCCGAGCAGCCTTCGGGGCAAATCGGCTCACACAGGTTCTTGGGCCCCCTTTGATGGTAGCCCTCGTCACACTCGCAGTGCTCAGGTGTCTTGCAACTGCTGTGCTGCTGGCATCCCGTGCTGCAAATTGGCTGGCAGCTGCCGTTCTGGAGCCGATATCCCTCAATGCAACGGCATTCGTCTGGGCCTTGGCAGCTGCTGTTTGGGCCACAGTCAGAGGTGCAAATTGGCTGGCACTCCGCTGACCCGTCCTCGGCCAGTTTGTAGCCCGTCTGGCACTCACAGTTATCGGGCTCCTTGCAGTAGCTATTGGCCCCACAGCTGGGCGTGCACACGGGCTGGCAAATGGAGCTGTTCGAGACTCTTTCGTAGCCCACTTCGCATTGACAGTCGTCCGGTGCGGAGCAGAAACTGTGATCACCGCATTCCTGGCTGCAGGTTGGCACACAGTCGTTGTCGTTGCCGATCATCCGGTAACCGGCGTTGCATCTACACACGTGGGGCGCCACGCAGTAGCTGTTCTTGCCACAGTCGGAGCACACAGGCTCGCAATCTTTCCCAGAATATCCATCGTCACAGCCGCATCGATTGGGGGCAACGCAGTGACGATTATCGGGGCATTTCTCATCGCACTTGGGCGTGCAATGGGGTGATGTTCCTTCGTAGCCATCACAGCAATAATATTGAGTCTCAAATTTATATCTGGTCTAAAATGAAGTCAGATTATTAATTTTAATTTTATAAAATTAGATAAAATATGAATTATTCAATCTTAAAGGACAATACATACTTCAGGGAGTACTGTCAACTAGTTAGGAAACGAATTTTAATGTAAACAAGTGGGAAAGGCTATAGTCGAGCTCCCGACTATAGGATACCCGTTACTTACCTAAATAAATTAAGCTCTTTTTTTATTGCATGCTTTTAGGCACTCTAATTGCTTAAAAGCTTTAATCAGTCAGTACCACCTTTCTGTTTGTCCGATCTTTTTGGGATTTAATACGATGATAGCTAATAACAGTAGCTAACGTTCACCGTTTAAAAAAAACCTAATATCTTGAAAACTGTGCGTGTGGTGAATTTTCGCAATTTACGGAGGCGGAAAGGGGCGTGGCAAAATTTTGAAACAAGCTTGACCTGCGTGGGGTTTATAGAAATCTGTATGCCAAATTAGGTTGCTCTAGCTCTTATAGTCTCTGAGATCTAGGCGCTCACACAGACGGACAGACGGACGGACGGACAGACGGACGGACGGACAGACGGACATGGCTATATCGACTCGGCTGTTGATGCTGATCAAGAATATATATACTTTACAGGGTCAGAGATGCTTCCTTCTCCCTGTTACATACATTGCAACGAATACAATATCCCCTTTTACTTATTTTTAATAAGTAACGGGTATAAAAAGTATTACAAGACACATCTGTTTCTGATAAAAAAAAAATTTGTTTGTTGAATTATATTTTTTTGACCAAAAATAAAACTCATAAAAGACTTTTAAGATTTTCCTTGCAAATGAAAGTATTTTTTTTTTAATCAATTAAGAAAAATCTTCAATAATTTTTAGAAAAATTAAAATCAATATGAAATAATAATTTTTATTCAAAAACTGAATTTCTAAAATCGGTCGTATTTTTTTTTTGCCGCAAATATAAGCTCTTTAACATTTTGCAGAAATTCTGTTATTACAAACAATTTGGATCAATAGCTCTTATTTTTAGTCCACGATTTTCTGAGCTAAGTGGTCTGTGTCAGTTATTGACGCATTAAGAACGGCACAACATGGGACGAAAGGACAGACATTGTCACATTGTCGCATTATTAAGTATATCCGATTCGGGTTGTACACTTACTTTTTGATGCCACTGGTTTTCTGTTCGGTAATTAGTAACATATTGGTTATACCAAATTTTTTGTGTATATGGCACGGATGTAGGTCCATATACTTGTTCGGTATATGTTACATAATGATATCGGCTGCACACATTGTCTCCATATGCATGGATCAATTCTATAAAAGTCCATCCAAAAAGCAAACTTATCCAAAAACACTGAAATATATTCATTTTTCTATTAGATCCACTTGAATACTTTTAATAATCACTATATTCCGATATGGACAGTTTTAGAGCGCGTTTAAAACTCAACTGAGAAGTAGAATTTAATATGGAACCCATTTTAAACGCTTGTCTACACATCCGTTCAGAATTCTCGCATTGATAAAAGAAAAAAAAGAAACAAAAACTTTTGTGCAAGCGAAATTCGAGAGCTTAGCTTAATATTCGATAAGACTTGATATCACTTTAAGCTGAATGGACTTCCCAATGATGAGTGTACCGTCCAAATAGTTACTAATGGGTGTTACTTATTAATAATAACATAAACAAGTATAACAAATAAATCTTGTAGTATATTTTAAGTACTCAAAGTCTGTATATGTTTAAAAAATTATATAAAGTGAGAGTCTTTAAATAATCCAGTTAATACCCGATTACCGAAATTGTCATTTAATACATTTACTAAGACCTTAACTAGTCTTTGAATTACTGATCATATATAATAATCTAAGCATAAACAAAGTTCTTAAATAATTTATTCTGTTGTAAATAACCTTGAACCGCATATTAGAACTTTATCTAATATATTCATGTGAGAAAAATATAATATATAAAAACATTGTACACAAAGTTGTGAAAACAAAATAATCGGAGTTTGCACTTGTGGTGAAATATGTAGTGATTAATTTTTCTCTGTATATTTAAATAAATGTGGCACTCAACTACTCTGATTTATCAAACTTATTAATTAAACTCTTAAATCATGTGCATGTATTTATAATGTTTCCGTAAATTATACTCGTAAATATGCAAGCCATTACAATTTTTGAGGTTTTCAACAAAGTATTGGGGTGAGTCATGGAAGTACGCAGAGAGTGAGTATTACGAATATAAATATTATTGAAATTTATAATGTTTGTATTCTTAAATATGTTGTACTACTTCTATAAAGTATATATAAAGTACATTTAATCTAAAAATAGGAGCTGTTGTCGATGCCCTCGAGTCTAGTATCGTAGCTACGTAGATCCACATTTCGCAGATCAGCTCCATCCGTATCCGTATGATTGGAATAGCTTGGTTTCTTGTACCGCCTTGTGAAGACAAAGGCGATACACGATATGAGGGATACGACACCTATGATGCTGATCACACCGAGGAACATGATTATCCACATAGCCGAAGCACTGGAGCAGTTGCGACTATCCGCATCATCCGCATTAAAACCGGAGAAACACTCGCATTTATCTGGCTGGGCACAGTAGCTGTTGTCCCCACACTGTATGGTGCACTTGGGATCACAGTGGTTGCCCTCGCCCTGGTAACCTTCCTTGCAGGCACACTTGCCGGGACTCACACAGTCACTGTGATCCTCGCATTCCGGAGCACATATTGGCTCACAGTCGCCTGCTGAATTCTTTCTGTAGCCAGGATGACAATCACAAATGCCAGGATGTGTACACACGGCATTGGATCCACAGCCGTTTGGGCATGTAGGTTGACAGTCCGAGCTGTCTGGGCTTGGGCGATGGTAGCCCTCCAGGCACTTACATTCTCCAGGCCCTGGGCAATACGTGTGATTGCCACATCTATTGCAATTGGGCTCACAGACTCCATGGACTGACATTTGATAGCTTTCGTGGCACACACACATTTCTGGTTTGCTGCAGAAACTATTCTTGGGGCAGTCCTTTAGACACATTGGTTCACAGTCGCCTACGCGATTCTTAGTGTAACCCTCCAGGCAATCGCATTTCTCCGGACTTTTGCATTCTTCGTTCACTCTACATTGCACAGAACAAACTGGTCCGCAGACTCCCAATGAATCCTCGATGTATCCAGCTTGGCACAAACATATCTCAGGTTTGGCACAATATTTATTTAGAGCACAGCCATTGGGACATTGAGGTTGGCAGTGACCTGTTGTGTTACTGTAACCTTTGGCACACTCACATTTATCGGGGCTTGTGCATTTTTCGAACTCTCCACAGACGGGCTTATTACAAACAGGCCGACAGACTCCCAGTTGATCCTCTGCGTATCCTGCCTCGCATTGACAGGTATTGGGCTTAATACAAGTCTTATGAGTACCACAAATCGTGTCACAAATCGGATCACAGTTGTTTGAATTTTGAGCGGATCTCTTGTAGCCCTCGGCGCAGTCACAAGGACCAGGACTCTTGCATATTGTATTATTTCCACAATGAAGTGTGCAATCTGGCTTGCAGGATGGAAGACCTTTAAAACCTATGCGGCAAACACATACAGGCTTTTGGTTTCTGTCTTTCCAAATACAATCTGCATTTGGACTACACTTCGGATCACATTTCGGCTTACAATCATTTGGATATTCCTCTTGAATCTGTACAGAAAATTTTCAGCATTATTTTAACGTTTTCTTTGACTGATATATCATACCTCTATAATGTGGAAATCTTCAAATACGTTTTTCTCCAACACTTTTCCGTCAGTTTTCATGCGAAAGTGTGGCACAGTCTCTTTTATCAACTTGCTTTTGGCAACCAGTTTTGGTACACACCATGAATTATTCATAGTGCACTCACTGAAATCCACATACAACAGGATCAGGCACAGAAATGCCAATTCCCGACCAACTTCCGCCATGACGCAAAATATAATTATTATTATTATTAGTTTTAATATTCAAGTTGAGGCTCGCTGTAAAACTAATTTACTTCGGGTGCAGCGTAGGCCTTTTAAAGACTCTCGAAACTCAAATATTGTACGTCATGGAATACCGCAAAACCACAACAGCATCAACTTTTATTGGTGTTTTATTTTATTAATCGAGGTATTATCATAATTTAACAGTCTAGTATAGCATGTTTCTTTGTACACGTTGTTCGATTAAAATTAAATTAAATTTAAACTTTCACAACTACTAAAATTCAATATTCACAAGTTAGAAAACTAAAAAAAATAATATTAAATATAACATGCCCGAAGTTTCATATTAACCGGGGTCGTGTTCAAAAGAAATTTTTGATTTTCGATCCCGATCCCGATCTCCGTTTACCATCGTACTCCAGTGGGCTACTTCTTCTCAATCTCCCGCCTTTAATCAATCGTAGAAAAACGCTTGGTGTTATTTTTCTGCGTAATTGATTATTTCAGCTTCCTTTTAAGACGTCTTACCTTTCTGTCCCCCGTAGAACTAGGAACTTTATACTTTACCTACATGCACAGCTGATAACGCTTTGCACAGTTAGTTTCGTGTTTTGTGCACTGAGTATAACAATCTTTATCACGTTTTCTCTACAGAACTCCCTCTCCCCTCCTCGAAATCTTTCGTTTTCTTCATTCTTACTAAAAATTCCTGACCTTCTTACTCTAAAATTTGTACTACTAATACTTTTTGATCTGATTGGGTTTTTCTGGGTTTTCTCCAATTCTAGCAATGTTGTATCATTTTAAAAAATTTTGAATATTCCCGAATTTTTAATTTTTTAAATTTAACTTTTTTCAAATTTTTGATTTTAGTTAATTTAATATTACTTAATCTTTAATATTACTTTGTTTTACTTAAATTTTTATATTAATTTTGGTCAACTGTACTTAGTTACTGTACTTAAATAATTAAAATAAAAAAAAAATATATACCTTTAAAAAATTTTAATTTGAAAAACTTAAAATTTAAATGAATTCACAAATAAATAAAATGAATTTTCTTTTTGTATATACATATGCACCTAACCTTATTTGGTATCATTGAGAACACGCTAAGCGCTACTTAAATAGCTTTCTGTATTTGTGTACAAATTTGTCATGAAGGTTTGTAACAGATTTTAATTTAACAGGGGGAATTGAACCTCAAAATTGAAAGTTCTAAATATGGCAGGTTGGCACGGGACCTCCAATAGAAATTTTAAGAAAAAAAAAAAATAGTCAGATCCTAAATACAATTAATCAAAAGTTGAGTTAAGTAACGATTAATCACTTTTAATTATGCATTAAATGTGACCAGAGCTTGGATGTGGAATGAATAAATGAATAAAATAAGTAAATATCAATTGATTTTAAAAATAGCGTTGTTTAAGCGCAGCCAACTGCATGTCTTCTTCAACTTAATTGAATACATGGTCACACTTTTTAGCGCGCTCAACTCCTTTATGTTTTTTTAGCTCCTCACTAAAAATCTCGCTCATGGCACGCATTAAAATAACATTTTATTTAAATATGTTTTAATAAAAATTATTTCTTTCAGGGACCGTTGCAAATGTGGTATATTGACTTTACACGAAATTCAATCTTAGTGTCACATTTTAATTAAAAAATATAACATTGCCGACTTTTGTTCAAACAAGTTGAGTTTTAAATGTTAATTTAAATAATCCATAAAGATTATTGAGAACATTGTAAATGTATAAATAAATTGCACAAATGCTTTTATTTTACTTGTGTGCCATTTGTTGATAAGCGAAATCTTAAAACTCATATGTCATATTCAATGTTAAGGACCTCAGCGTGCACTTGCAGTCGCCTCATCATAATCAACAGCCAACTGGAGCAGATGCAGATGAGACTGTCGACTTGGTCACAGCGAGTTCAAGAAACATATAGGCACATACTCGTACATTATTCTTTATATCTATCGAATGCTGATAAGAAGCACTTAAGTCCGGATTATTCTATTCATTGCAGTGCTGCAATTGGAATATCAATTGTCAGTTTATTTGTAAATTGTGCCTTGAATCGAGTGGTGTGAGTTCCAAGAATTTCCATGTGGCGTCTATTAGTGATATCTGGCCTCCTTTGGCTTCAAATTGATGCGTGTGTTGAACGCGTGCCGTAAGTAATTGTAAATCTCAATAATGTGATATATGTATGTCCTTAACATTACTCAATTGAAAGTGTTACGAAAATGAGGGTCAACCTGGTGACCATGCGAAAATATCAGGGATTAGGCAATTGTACCCATGACTGTGGACCCCTCGTGGTGCGACCAATAAAAGAGGTGTGTATTATCAACTGCCAACGTACTCAGATCAGGGCAAATGAGCTTATAAATATAACCTTAAAATTTGTACAATTTTAATGTAAAATAAGAGCTTTAAGCAATTTATTAATCATGTCTTCACACAGACTTTTCACCATTAAATTAAAAATGCTGCTCTTATCACCCACTTACTTTCTTCTCTCCATAGACGTACATGTCTTTTGATCTCGTGTGTTGTGAAGGCTACGAACGAGTTGACGAGAGGTAAGTGAGATTACATATTTACGAGTCAACATCGAGGCGACTCCTTTATCAGATTGATTCGTTTTAGCGAGGAGTGCTTACCCAAGTGTGTAGATTGCGGTCCAAGGGGCAAGTGCGTCTCGCCGGGAATGTGCATCTGCTTCGAGGGTCACACTAACCATAAGAACCGAAGTGTCTGCGAGTCCGACTGCAGTGAAGCCTGCGTCAACGGACGCTGCAGCGCACCGGATGTCTGTCAGTGCCTGGAGGGTTATCGCTTCCGGAACGGCAGTCAGAGCATTTGTGAGCCGATTTGCAGCATGGATTGCACCAATGGGCACTGCGTGGCGCCGCAGAAATGTGAATGCCACGTGGGCTACCAGCGCAACGAGACGCTGGGCAAATGTGTGCCCATTTGTGAGGAGAAGTGCGAGCACGGCGATTGCGTTGCGCCCAACGAGTGTCGCTGCCACTCGGGCTACGAGGCGCGATTGGACCATCCCAACCGCTGTGATCCCGTCTGCAGCAGCGGCTGTCGCAATGGGCTCTGCCTCGAGCCCGAGCATTGCGCTTGCAACCTAGGATTTGGTCATGTCAACGGTAGCATCTCCGATGGCTGCGAGCCCTCCTGCCAGCCAGGCTGTGTGAACGGCACCTGTGTGGCGCCCAATCTCTGCCTCTGCCGCGAGGGACATGTGCCCCTCAATGGCTCCCACTCCGTCTGTGTGCCGAGTTGTCGCCATGGCTGTGAGAATGGCTTCTGCAATGCCCCAGGCCGCTGCGAGTGCCACGAGGGCTACGTCCAGCTATCGCCACATCGCTGTACACCTGTATGTAGTCCCATGTGTGGCACAAATGCCCGTTGCACCGCACCGGACATTTGTCAGTGCGACGAGGGCTACGCCCCGATCAATGGCAGTCTCCGGGACTGCGAACCCTACTGCCCAAAGACCTGCTACAACGGCATCTGCAGCAGCCCGGGAGTTTGCTCCTGCCTCGCCGGCTACGAGGCCCTCTCCTCCTCCTACTGCGTGCCCAGCTGCAGTCGATCCTGTATCCAAGGCAGGTGTGTGAGCCCTAACCGATGCCGCTGCTTCACCGGCTACCGACCCAGTGAGACGGATCCCAATGTCTGCGAGCCCATATGCACCGAGGACTGTGGATTCGGTTACTGCATTGCCCCGGAGGTCTGTAAGTGCAACACGGGCTATGTCAAACGCTGGCCCAGCGGCGCCTGTGAGCCCTACTGTGCCCAGAAGTGCATCAACAGTCGGTGCGAGGGCGGCACTGGTCGCTGCCGCTGCTACGAGGGCTACAGCATGCGTGCAGGATCCAATTCCATTTGTGATCCCGTCTGCTCACCCGGCTGCATCAACGGCACCTGCGTCGAGCCGAATCTGTGCGAGTGCTCCGAGGGCTACGAGGACACCAAGCATTCCTATTTGTGCGCGCCCAGCTGTAGGCCAGCCTGCGAGAACGGACGCTGTGTGGCACCAGGACGCTGTGAGTGCAACCCTGGTCATCTGGCTGTCAATTCGAGCGAGCCGCACATGTGTCGGGCCCAGTGCAAGGAGCGTTGCATCAACGCCGAGTGCCTGCGACCCGAGGAGTGCACCTGCCTCTTTGGGTACAGCTTCATCGCGGGCAGCACCTCGGAGTGTGTCCCCATCTGCAGTGAGGAGTGCGACCGCGGCAGCCTCTGTGTGGCCCCCGACTTCTGTGATCAGCGTCCCTATCGCGCTTTGTCAACGGGGGGAGCTGGCGGCCTCTCCCGCTGGACCATGTTCGGACTGGCTGTGCTTCTGTGCGTGGTGCTGGTGATGCTGCCCCTGCTGCTGATGCGGCACGTGCAAGAGCGCCGACGATCGCATAACGACAAGCATCGGATCCACCTCATCGAGAATCCCAGCTATGGTGTCGTTCAGGCATCCAGTGAGGAGATGTCCAATGAGAGTCCAGAGATCGCCCTGGGCGATTAGCGAGTAGTTAGGTATTAGTCCATATCATTATCTTTACAGTCGATTACTATCGAACAAATTCGTAATCTCTAGAATATAGACCTTAAGCATTAAAATTTATTGATTTTAAGAAACTCGCGGGACAAGACGATTGGGAATTCAAATAAATTCATTCTAATAAAGCTCGCGTTCAATTCGGATCCAAATCCTAAAAGATCGAATTTGTTCTTTTATAACTCGAGGAATAAATAATATATAATCCAATGCAAGAACAAAAGTCAAAGGGTATCTGTTAATAGATTAACTTTAATATATTTTATGGCTTGGTTTCGTTTCGTATCAATCGGTTTCTATATGTATATAGAACTAGTTTCCTTCTTCCATCCAGTTGGTAACTCGACAAATGCTTAGCATTTTCAGTATATCGAAATATAGACATATAAACTATTCTAACTATACTATACCAGGTATATGGTGTACATTAGTCTAAAGATACGGGACTAATCTAAAGCGTACATCTAGTAATAAGTTACACACCTTTATGCAGTACACAATACTTTTTTCGAAAAGCATTTGTTAAACTTTTTCTTAGACTACAGCAATAATCGGAGTAATTTCACAAAAGATTTACATTTCTTCTTGCATGGGAACGGAAATGTACCCATCGGCTGGAACCTAACAAATTGACTACTTAATATTACTTGTATATATGCAACACGGGGTCTGTCCCGATATTACAGTATGCCCCATTAGTCTGGTACCTGCCCCAACCCACCAAATACAATCTATGAACACAGTGAGCTTTCTGTTCCCCGTTGAACACCCCATCAGAGGAAAGTCTCTGCTTGGGGTTTCCCCCGAATCCTTCGCCAGCTGCCCCAAAATCCTAGACCACCATCTGGTCATGGTGGAGCATCGTTCGGCGCGGGTGGTGGCTTATCCGGTTGCAGTTGAGCAGCTGGTGTCAACAAGAATCCACTCGAGACACCAGGTAGGGGCATGTCCAGAAACGAAGCACCCGCCGCGGCATTGGCATTTGACGAGTCCCCGTCCTCCATGATGACCGAGCTATCTGCTGCCGAGGGAATGGTGGGCAGAAAGCGCACACCCAAGCGTGGTGGCGATGAGTCCTCCTCCTCCTGCACGGCCTCCTGCCGCACCAGACGTGGTTTGCTCAGAGTCTCTTGCTGCTGCTTGCCATTGTGAGCTGCAAGCATATAGTGAACAAAGCTAAAGTACAGCCGATATCGACAATAAGAATTTGCAACACTTTCTCTGTCTCTTTATAATTGTCTGTACATTCTGAATGTATCCAAAGGCCAAAAAACATAAAAATTAATACGTGAAAAAAAATTAGAAAAATCTATTTCTTGTGGAAGGGGGCTAGACATTTTTGAGAGTATAAACCATTTAATAAATTTATATTTCTTTCGACTTTAGAAAAACAAATGCACGCTGTGTGCAATAGGCGCTGGGCACCTCTGCTTTAGTCTGTTCAAGGTGGATTTACTATATAGGTGACGTTGTCACCACAGCTGCTCTCTTTCGAGGACACAAACTTTTCACAGTATGCCTGCAAACGTTGTCGAAAGAGGTTGTGTATCGTATGTTTTTTTTTTATTGTCTTCTTCCTTATGAATAAACTTGTAGAAAGAAAACAATGAAAAGAATAAGCTGATTATTATTGAAATCTGCAATAATTCTATTAGGTGTGTGTATTAAAATATTATAATTTTTTTTCAATTTGTTTTATTATTTTGTTTGTTTGTTTTATTTATTTTGCGAAAGCATTTTCTTTTCTGTCAGCTGAAACAGTAGCAAACGAGCAGTGCAGCTTGCCTCTCTGAGAGCGGAGAGAGCGAGGTGAAAAAATGATTGTATCCTCACCACATAGTACGACGTCACCTTTATATAAGTCCACCTTGAGTCTGTCTTTCTCTACTTCTCTCACAAATTCATTAATACTAATAATTTGTATGCTTTACGATTCCTCTCTTTCTTGTAATTAATATACAATTAGTTATTAAGGCGAATTGTTAAAACTATTCAATAGTTTTATCTAATTATTAAAATACAGTCGAACTTCACTAACCCCATTATCCAAAAAAAAAGGATCGGGTTTTGTAGACTTCGGCATATGGAAGTCTTTTTGTCATGTTTAGTATACGCTATTGGCACTCAACTTAGTACGAGCAAGAGATAATTGGAGTTATAGACGTTCGAGCTAGGGAAGTTCGACTGTAGTTCTATTCTTACTTAACTGCTGGGTAGTTTAATAACAGCAAAGAAACAATCTTTTTCATTTGTGACATTTTGTCTCTCTTATAGTTCGCTCTCTTCTGCTCGACAATTTGAGCAAGTGCCTTTGGACAGTGGTCTTACCAATAATCGAGGGCAGTGGAGTGCTGCTGCCGGCACTTGAGCGCGACAAGCGGAATGTGGAGGTGCTGGCCGTTGTGGCCGATGCGGATGAGTCGTTGCGCGAACTGGACAGATTGGAGTCCTGTGAGGTCTTCCTGGTGATCAGCCAGGCGGAGTGTCGCCGCCGGCCGTGTGCATGTCCCTGGCCAGGATCCATGAGTTTCAGGGGCATGCTGCAGTTGGCCTGAGGCGCCGGCGTCGAGGAGTTGGCACCATGTCGCCAGCTGGAGCTGCGGGAGCTGCAGAAGTTCTCGCTGGAAATGGAGCTGGCCCGGTTCTTGCGCTGCTGTCTCAATTCGGCAAACTGATATTGATACGGATTGGCCGCCGCAGCAGTGTAGGCGCGCTGGCGCCGCTGCTGCGGCTGACGTCGCTGCTTACGCCTGCGATGGCCGCAGCAGAGGCGCTTCAGGCGTTGCCACAGCGTCGGCGACTGCTCCATTTTGTGCCAGTTGGGCATCTCGCTGGGCAGCATTCTCAGGCAGCGGCAGCCGGGCGGATGTGCCAAGCCGGTGGCAGGCAGCAAAGGTGGGGGCAGGTCGCCTCCGCGCTTGCCACGTGCGCCGTGTGCGGCGCGTGCGGCGGTTGTGCCACCGACGCGTGTTTCCTCGAAGTGCTTGCAGAGTGTGACGCAATCCTTCTTGAACTGCTTCGTCATGATGGCATAGAGAAACGGATTGCAGCAGCTGTTCAGCGGCAGCACAAACACCGTGAAGATCTTGGCCTGCTCCAGGGAGATCAGCTGCAGTCCGAAGATGGCCGTTATGGAGAAGAAGGCAATGGGCGACCAGCAAAGGAAGTCTGTGAACACCAACAGCGCCATGCGCTTGGCAATCCTCGAGTCATTCGTGTTCCAGGCCTGACTGCCTCGGATCGCCCAGTACATTTTCAGGTAGCAGCCCATGAGGGTGAGGAAGGCGCAGCCGTTGATGAACATCAGGCTGATCACGTAGGTCAAGCTGGCCACGCCCGTCGTCGTCTCAAAGGGCAGGCACACCGCGAACTTGCGATAGTCGGAGACGCCCAGCAGCGGCAGCAGCGCCATCAGCAGGGCAAAGACCCAGCCGACACTCATGATGTAGCCCGCCTGGCGCAGGGACAGACGCTTATTCAGGTGGATGGCATGGGTGATGGCGTAGTTGCGTTCCAGCGTAATCACCGCAAGCGTGTAGACTGATAGCTCGGAGCTGAGCACTGCCAGGAATCCGGCCAGCTGGCAGAGCAAGGACATCTGCCAGGGTATGGCGAACATACGAAACTCACCCAGCGTGGCAGCGTCCACAATGGCCAGGATGCCCAAATAGATGCCCATGAAGAAGTCAGCGGCAGCTAGATTGCAAACCAGAAATCTGGGTACATCCATCTTTGATCTGGAACAGACGAGCACGAACACGACGGTCCCATTGCCGAGCAGTGCCAGCAGGAAGACAACCCAAACCCCGCACCGCAGCGTCCACCAGTCAAAGAGATCCGCACAAGGCAAGAACGGACCAGGCATCGGCAAACATTGCACCGAACCCGGCTGCAGATCATCCACTGTCATGCCACTAAACAGACCCGTGCCAAAGCCCGTTCCCGGTCCACTCAAATCATGGTTCTCAAAATAGTCCTCCATATAGCTGTTTGACGACTGACTCCCAGTAGGCAGCTGCTGTGAATCCTCAAACTTGTAGTTGGTCATGTAGTTGGGAGTGTCCCACAGATCGTGAGTTGCAGCTCCCAGCTGCTTGCTAAGGTTATCTGCAAAAAAAAATATTAAGTTAGAAATACAAAAAAACCAAAGCTTAATTTGCGATAAAGTAAGATGTAAAATGTTCAATTTGATGAAAGTTAATGAAGTTATTAATTTGATATTAATCAAGAATGTAAGAAAATTGTTCCTTTTTTCACACCATGACAGCTATATAATGTTTAATATTCTACCAAATACACAATCTATGTGCTTATTTGAATGAATGATCTTAAAAGATTCGCCTTTAATTTGATCCTCTTGGGCTTAAGCAATAAAATGCAACTACTGTGCAAATCTCAGCCCTCTAGCTCTTACCGTTTGGGCTGTGCGATAATTGCCGACATCAGTCAGCACAAAGAGCTTTATATATATTTATGTTAAGCTTAGGGCCTACCCAGAAGGGGTTCTTTTCAGGCTGAGACCCCTTTCCACTGCCAACGATAGAAGATACTTACACATCTGAGGCCATATGTTCATCATGGTGGTATTCCAAAGGTTCATATCGAACTCGGCGTCGGAGGGAAAGAGCACCGCCTCCTGAACCTGAGACGTCTTGCGCTGGGCGGACATGGCGACCAGTGGGAGGAAGGCGCAGCAATGGTAAGCGTAGGAGAGAATGAGAGTCTGAATACGTGGAAAGGTGTCTGGCGGCGGGAATTCTCGCAGTTTCGGATTGTTAAAGGTCTTCAGATGAAGTAGAGCCCCTAGGCCTGCCTTGGGCAGATGCGGAAAGATATTGTTGCCCAAGTTGAGATCCTCTAGAGCTGTGAAGGACGCAAAAGCGTCCTTATGTATATAGGCGATCTCATTGCCCTCCAGATCACTATGTGGGATTCAAACGGAAAATACGCACAGTGAGACACAGCAAAAGGAGACAGTTTGTGAAACCTACAGTAACTGCAATTTGGGTATACCCTGAAAGGCGTCCTGCGGTAAGGACTTGATTCGGTTGTAGGAGAGCAACAGATCATGCAGCTGTTTCAGTCCATAAAACGGTCGTCCTTGCAATGCTTCGATTTGATTACTCGATAGATCTCTGAAAATTAATAATTTTAAGGATTACAAGTTTTCCAAATAATCAAAGATACGTACAACAGCCTTAAGTCTCTGCAGCTATTTAAATTTGGGATGCTTTTCAGGGAATTGGTCTTAAGTTCTCTATAAAGAATTTCATGTTATTCAATACTCATATTTAGATCTTAACAGATGCTTACAAGCTCCTCAGTCTTGGTGTTTGACGACACAGTTTCGCTGGCACTTCCTGAATGCCAGCACGGTCCAACTTGAGTATCTCCAGAGCGTGGCAGCCTTCAAGTTCGGGAAAGTTTTTCAAAGTTCGCACATCCGATAATATGCTATAGAAAGTAATTATTAGAAAATTATAATAATAAATATACCATTTAACTTACAGTTTCCTTAGCTTGGACATGCCACGAAATGCGCCTGTTGTGATTGTGGACAATGGGTTGGCTCTGAAGTCGAGAACCTGCATGCTCCTGGGAAGCTCCGTATCATTTATCCAGCGCAGGCGATTGCTAGTCATGGAACTGCAGAGTAAACATGGCTTATATTTATACATATATTTAAGACATATATGGTAGGTATTTTGATATGAACTCTGCTTTCAAGTGCCACTCTGGTGCAGCTGCGGATAAGAGTCAAGTTGGCGAGTTCCCAAATCGGGGACACGCATAAAATCAGTTTATATTTTCACGCTACAATTTTGTTATTGTCTTGGCCAACATTCAGGAAATGCACATGTCAGCAAGGTTACTTGTATAATTGTTTAAGGTAAATACCCGAAAATCAATTTCTCGAATGAAATGCAATTGTTCACTTTAATTTAAAGTAAACTAACAAAAACAACTGAGAAAAAAAAATAAATAATAATAACTTTGAATAAGCTCTTGACTTTTAGTTTCAGTACACAAAGTTTAGGAAATCTCTTTTTTTATCTGTTTAATTTGTTGAACACAATTTTTGTTTTTATTTCTGGCTTGATAATCCCAAAGAAATAGTTAACTTTCTTGGCAATCAAGAAACAAAATGTTTTTAATCCTTTTAAATTTCTTTTTTCGTTCTTTATTTTTCCAGCGAAGAGAAAAACCACATCACATGTGAGATTTCCCCACACTTTGCTCGACAGCAGTCGAAGCAGCAGCGAATTTATTTGCTAGTTTAATTTCCCAATCAAGGGATATGGAATAGCTCGGCTGGATGGTGAGTGCAACGCAGCGTGGCTTTTATCGCCACATTTAACATGCTCATAATTATCCTGTTTACCAGAAATTGAATTTCCTTGGGGAGACATTTGAGAAACGCTGCGCGGAAAAACTTGCAACGATGTCAACGATTCCAATGACAGTCGCCAGTTGCTGTGGAAGTTGTAGCTCGCAGGAAGTGCGTGGCAAAAACAGAATGCAACCAAGACTACTTAGATTATAAATAATATTTGCAAAGTAACGAAATTCACATGCTCTTTCCTAAAGAAAATAATAAAGATTAAATAGTTAAATTTTTTAGCATAAGCTATTTTTGAAAATTATTTTTAATATAGCGAATAAACAAGAATTTAATCATTTCGAATTTCCATTTTCCAAGTATTCTTATTAAATTTAATTGATCTCATTTTTACAAGATTAGAAAGCTATAAAAAGCTCGGAGTTACATTTACGTGTACATGTTGTTAAATGTTGTTAGTCTATACCCCTGCAAAACAATCCGAGTGACAAAGCAACTGTAGCCGTTGATATACAAATAATAAAAAGAGTTGCAACTGCAATGGTAGCAGAATGTGGCACAAGTCAAAGGCAACTGCAATCTCAGCGGATGGTGGAGACTAAACGCGGGAACGGAGCGGGGTTTGTCGTAAATTCACAAAGTAATGATGCGTTATGATTTTTGGTTTCCGCTTGTTTGCCGCCTGACAAAGTAGCAAATGTTGTGCTGCCAACTATAACAAAGCAGCTAAAACACATTCCGCCTTTTCTCTGCCCCCTTTTACTCCCAACACAACCCTCGTCCGCTCTTTCTGTTGTGCTGCTAATCTTCGGACAACACCTATGGAGTGTATACTTACAGCTCCTGCAGCTGCGTCAATTTGCTGAGACCCTCCGGCAAGCTGCTTATCAAATTATCATCCAATTCACTACAAAAGAAAAAGAAGACGACACAAATATTAAAAAAAATATATTTATTATTGAAGCACATTTCAAAATTCGCTTATAAATATATTGAGGTTTTCCCTCTGAGCTGCATAAGCAACTCACGGAGCACATTTGCATGTGGCTCGCATTGCGGTTACGAGTATTTCGAGGGTCAGTCCGTACGTGTCCGCACGTAGCCGGGTACGTTCTGATTGGATCTGATTCTGGGACACCAACTGTGTGTGTCATGCAAATTTATGCATGAAAATAAAGTTTAGTTTCCAACAAAGTGCATTGATTTCAATTATACGTGAAGGTGTTCAATAAGGGGAGGACAAGTATTTTAAGTGGTCAGATTTTGCAACGGATTGAGCTTGGTCTTATATTAATAATAATAATTTTGATACATAAAAAATAATAATTTTGTATTAAAACATTTTTGAATATATAAAAATGTGTATGTTCGAAAAATCAATAAACAAATTTAAAAATAGTTTATTATTTTTACTTTACAAATATCTAGAGATTTAAATGATAATTAATTTCAAATTTTTCTAAATTTTTTGTTATTCTTTAATATAATATTTACTTCAATTAAATTAAATGCACTTTTATTCTATTTATAAATTAATTTTATTTAATTCAATCAATTTTATATTTATACTTAATTTTTTTTAACATTTAAAGGACTCACTGAATGCTCGATTTTAGGAATAAACACAATTAATTTTGCACTGTTATTAGATTTTCGAAACATATTTTAGCCTGTATTAAATTTTTATTGGCTTTTGCTTGATATGCTCAAAAGAATGTAATTTTTGGTTTAATTCGCAATATTCATAATAGATCAATTAAAAAGTGAGTACAAAAAACTTAACGAAAAAATTGCGTTTTACCCCTCAACTTGTATGATTCCCTTTTGCACAGTGTGCGTGTCTGGCATTAAACAAAACTTTTCCAACTTACACTTGGGGAATACAATTCAGACACGCCAAGTGGTGAGGGATGGTAGTGGGTAGAAAAGCTCATAAATCTTCAGAGAATGCATACGGTAAATTTTTTTATACTTTTCAACACAGATTTACGCGTTGCACGGCGAAAGTTTTTCACTTTCACTTGATGCATACTTCGTCTTCAGAGGTTGAACGCTTGCTTATCTCCTGGTATCTCGGGGTTTGTCTGTTTAGTTTGACTACCACGTCCGTCAGCCACCACATAAATCTGCATATTTGTCATCGTCTGCAGCCCTCGTGGCTGTAGCTAACGGAACTTTTTGCGCACGCCCCAAAGTATGCAACGCAAAAGCCAAAAATTTGCGGTAAACAGCGACAGCGACAACGACAGCAACAACCGCCATCGACTGCGACTGCGACGTCAGCAGCGGCGTCGCAACGACGACAATTTAAGCTGTCGCAAAGAAAAGCGAAAAAAAAACTAAGTTTTCCACGCTTTGTTGCAAAATTGAAATTTATTCGAGTCCTGCCCGAAAAAAGAACAGAAACGGATAAACACCATTTCCACTTGCACTTCAACTTGCTTCTGTTTACTCCCTCAAGAAAAATTCGAGTATTAAAACTTTCGAAAAAAAGAGTTTGTGGTGCAGTGGCACAATCAAAGTGTGCCGAATTTCTAGAAATTTTCTGTTTCCGCAATGGCTGTTGCTCTATTTAAAAAATCTTTTAGTTTAATTTATAACTAATAAATAAATATTTATATACATAAAATAAATATTTTATAAATATTTAGACAAATTGAATAAATTCAAATTTGGTATTTTAAACGCTTTCGGTATAATTTTAATATATAAAAAATATAGATTAATAATTCAAAGTCAATTTGAGGGTATTCAAAAGTCATTGACAAAGAGGAATTCAATTTCCCTTCGATATCAATTGCATTTTGTAGGTCGCACCGTGGGTTGCCTGTCTTGTCCTGTTCTGTGCCATCCTGTCGTGTCCTGTCAAGTCATGTGTGAGTGTATGTGTGTGGATGAAGTTCTCAAAGTATTTGTTGTTGTTTTAGTTACTTACAAAACTTTTAAAGCCGTTAAATTCTTAAGAGCTCCCGCGGAGATTTTCATGATTTGATTTCGTTTCAGTAAACTGCAAGCAATAATAAAAATAGCTTTTGGCATAATATTAACTGAATAGAATCTATCAATGAGCATCACTTACAGCACGATCAAGTTTGGCATCCTCGGAAAGTCCTCATCATTTATTATTGTCAACAAATTGCTGCCCAAATTGCTGTTGGTCTCGAATTGGTTAATGAGGTCGCATTATGGATGAGAACGGAGATAAGTAAAATTATGAGTAATCAGGCGATTTTATGACCAACAGCTTCCGTTCTTTTATAATTCTGAGCATTATACTCTTACGTATAGTAGCATTAGATGAGCAATTACAAATTCTTGAATTATGCATTAAAATTGGAATTGGAATTATTGTTAGAGTTCAAAATACGTTAAAGCATGCGCACTAAATAAAAGCTAGTTTATTACATTAGAGTCATTGGCGAGCTGTAATTTATATAGATTATTGGGAAAAAGTAAAGTTACCAAAGTAAAGTTTAAAGTACTGTATGCTAAATATTTAATTGACCAAATAAATGAATTTTCCAAACAACTATATCACACTTGTATTACATTATTCAAATATGCTTAGAGTGTCAAACTTTCATTTCGAAAGAAAACTGCATATCATACATGAGACCACCTTAAGGATGTATGAAAGCGAATTCGGAACATGCTTAGTACATAGTAAAATAAACGTAAAGCTAAAGATGAATGTTTAATTAGGGCAATGATTCAGCTAAAATATATTACACAAGTTAAAAAGGTAGCAGGAATATTAATAATAATTCAATTCATTTTGTAGCCAATTTATTTTTAAAATAATTTTATATGCAAATGAGTAGACAAGAAAATTAATTTTAGATTACAGAATACGATTTTTGGCAATTGTCGGCTGACAATTTAGCTTTAAACATATTAGATAATTTTTTGGCTCATGCAATTTAATTAGACCCCAAACATTTGTAGTCAAACCACATATAAAATACATATTTCAACACTGAAGCCAAATTTGCAAATTACACATGGTAAACTATGCAGCAAATAAGAAATATTATTTAAAAACGAGTTTGTTTAGCAAAAAATGCAAAAATTAAAGGGCGATAATTTTGAACAGTGCCAAGTTTCATTATAACAAAGCATTGCCAATTTGTGGGAGGACTATTTGAATATTTTTTATTATTTAAATCATGCAAAATGCAGTAAAGGAAAAAAATAAAATGATAAAAGAAAAAAGTCTCACAGTGCTTCGAGTGTTCTGAGTCCGGCCAAAGCGTTTGTTGGAATGCGATAGAAGAGATTCCCCTCAAGGCGCAGTGAGCGCAGTTTCTGCAGGTTGCCCAAACAATTGCCATCCAGGCTGACCAAGGCGTTGCCATTCAATTGACTAGTCGGTCAGGGTACCAGGTTTCGAGGTCAAGATAGGGGTATATTACAGTGGGGTCGAGTGTTGTATTTTATTTTTTTTATATTTTTTTAAACGATTGTAATTTGAAATGAGTAAAAGAAATGGAAAAGTGAAAAGTATGAGCAAAATAGCGTGAAATTGCTGGCAAGTGCTGGCAGTACTCTAAAGTGTGTGTTTGTGCTTGTGTGTGTGTCTGTGTGTATGTGTGAAGACAGCAAACTAAATGGCAGCAAGCGTACTAATTGATCCTGCAGGCGTCCGTTTCGACTCTGGGCGCATCCTTCGCTGCTCGTACGCTTAAAAGCAAACATTAAAATACATTCACACATACACACACACACACACACAATCACACCCACACTCACACACATACAGATAGATAACAATTTGACTTGTATTGCATACTCACAGGCTGACAAGCTGGCCGAGTCCTTGAAATGATTGCGGAGCCAACGATTTAAGGCCGCAGTTTTGCAAACTTAAACGCTTTAATTTGACCAGGCCATAAAATGTGTTAGGATCCATATTAATGATGCTATTGTCGGACAAAGTTCTGCAAATAAAAACCTTCCCTTGGTCAACAAAAGTCAAAAGTCTTTTACGCTAAGCTAAAGTGCAGGAAATTGCAAGGATAACAGTCTGAGTAATTAATCCTGCAAAGTCGCTGAAATATACAACGTAATCAAGTAATTTATATTGCTCCAGACTGCTGTTGCAGCCGCCCAGGGTACCGTCCATCCACAGCTGACTGACCACTGTGATTAAATATTTTTTCGGTTTTTTTTTTAGGTTTTTTGGCTTTTTGTTCAGAGGGGTGTGTCATGGGGGTTGCTGTGAAATTGAATAATGAGTCGCTGCGCTCATGACAGGCAACAATGAAAGTTTTTTCGCATGTTGTTGACGCTATTGTTTTGCTCTTGTTTCCTTTTTCATATAACTTTGTGTGCTTTTAACAATCACTAGATGCTTAGTATACAGATTAAAAACGGAAAGGGAAAGGGCAGCCATTGAGAGTGTGAACAGATGAGGTTTGAGGTGTGTAAAAACATGACATGGAAAGGGTGGCTGGAATAATACTGTGGTAAGGTTGGGGAGTTGAATAGCGCAGCTTATTATAAATGCCCAGCTAATTTATTAAATGGATTAAAGAGCTTGCAGTTTTTATATACGAGTATACTCTTACCACAGATTCAACTGACAATCACAATTCGGTAATTTGTTTTGCTAGCGACTCGTTTGAAATTTTTATTAGAAGACTTTGAAAAGTAAATTACAAATTTTTTCAAATAAAATTTGTTGGATTATAAAGTGCTATTTTCAAGCTACTTGTTAAAAGTTATACTTACAGCTCCTCCAGATGCGGTACCATAAAAAATGAATTGGCTTCCAGTTTGGTTAAATTGTTGTTGCCCAAGTCTCTGAAATATAGATTAGACAAGAAAAACACTATGCTTTATAAAATTAAGATATTTATTGGCTCAAACTTAGTGTCATCTATCAAATTCAATAAGTTATTTACGAGTACATATAAAATAAAAGACTTCAACAGATTTGGGAATAGAAAATGAATTGTAAATGTTGCCAATCGTAGCAAAACTTTCTTTCATCAATCAAAGCGTTAATGGAATAAAAAAAATTTGAACCCACCATAGAAATTGCCCGAAAGTGATGGAAAATGGCAGAAAAATGAAGATGAACTGTGACAAAAATTGAATTTGGAAACTTTGAATCATGCAGTCCATATGTTGCAGCTGGTCATAATTAAAGTTTGATTTGATAGCTGATGACTTGTCTCTCTTGGCAATGCGTTAATTAATAACTAATTTATTTATTTATTTATGGCCAGTTCGCTTTGGCCATTAATCAATGGGTAACTTTGGCGCTGCTTGGTCACTAAAATGGGGGCTGACTCCTTTGAGAGGTCTGGCGGCAAGAAAACGTGACTTACATACAAGAAAACTCCATCGACGCTACGGCGGTGATTGTGAAACCTCGCACAACGTGGCGTATGTGTAATTAGATTAAACCGCATGCCAAAACAGAGCCGAAAACCGATTCGAAACACTGCGAAATTGACTTGTAATTATACGAATGAGGAAAACGAGGAATTCACGCAACAAAATGCTCAATTTTACCAGCTGATAATCGCTTAATAATGCAAACGCTAAATCATTTAATACCGAATGGATATGAATGTATATGTATGTGTATGAATGGAATTGGATGTGGAACAATTTTCTAATTTTCTTTGCATAGAAACGAGGGAGAAGGCAAGCATAACTGGCGAATAACTGCCGAGGATTTCGATTTACTTTAGATTGGAGATTCTCATATTATTTTCAAAAATCGATTAAACTAAATAATGTCACTCATTAGTTTTTATTTCCAAATATCTTAAGAAGATTAAGAGCATTAGAATTAGAGGAAAATAAGAATACAATTCTCTTGAACCTTCTTTTTTTGTTAATTGATATTGACACTAACAATAACCATTAAAATCGTTAGCTTATCGAGTCAAAATATATATTTATTTTTATCAAAATTGTAGTGTTATCTGCTCTTAATAGTGATGGTAACAAGAAAACATTTTATAAAGTTTTAGACAGAAATAAAAAGAACAACTGTTACTAAGAATCAAGAGTAAAGTTAGTTATTTTCATGATGTAGAAATTACATCTCCAAGCGTATACGACTAAAGGGTACTCACAACTGCATCACCTCGCTGGGTAAGTTGACTGGCACCGCGAGGATTCCAATGCTGCGACAGCTCAGCTTGAGATTCTCCAGGGTCCCAGTGCAATGGCAATGCTTCTGCAGCCACAGCTCGCAGACACTGTGCAACGTACGTTGTGCTGGGCTCTTGCTGCCGTTGCCACTGCTGCTGCTGATGCCGCTGTCAGCGTCGCTGCCGACGCCGGCAGAGTATGCCATATGTGTGCCGTGATATTCCTGCAAAGACTTCTCGTAGAGAATTTGAGCCTCTCTCTCAGCGTCCGATGAGGATAGCATAACATTCTCCCTTATGCCCGTGGGCGTGGCTGTGGGCGTGCTTGACACAATATTGACACTAATTTCACTAAGTTGCTTAATCGTACTTCGATTTTCTTTGGTTTCATGTGCGCTGTCAACGTTTGGCGCTGCATTCAAATGCATCGACGTTGACGTCGACGTCGACGACAACGCCAACGCCGGCTTCGCCGTTGACATCGCTGTAGCCAGCACAGACAGCGATGATAACAACAACGATAGCAGCAGCAGCAACTGAAACCCGGCTGTCGTTGTTGTTGACGTTGCTGCTACTGCTGCTCTGCCGGCGTCGCTGCGCAGTTTGCGGCGGCGCCGGCACAGTGCTTCCATCGTCTCTGTCGCTGTCTCTGTCGCCGTCTCTGTCGCTGTCGCTGCTGCAGCAGTTGCTGATTGATGCTGTCAAGCATTTGTCATTTGATGACAGTTTTGTGCGCAATTCGTTTCTCGCTCATGATTTTCCGCTCTTCTTGTTGTTGTAGCTGTTGCTCGTTTTATATTTGTGGTTGTTTTTATTGTTGTTGTTGTTGTTGCTTTACGCGACCGCTTTGTCGCCGTGTTTTCGCTCACTTTATTGTTGTGTTTGCTTTTTAATTTGTATTTATTTTATTTTATTTTATTTTGTTTTGTTTACATTCACTTTCTGCTTCAGTTGCAATTCCATTTTGTTTGCAATTTGTTGGTTGTATCGCTTCACTTTGCTGTCTTGCATGAAGTTTGTTTAAGGTTTCAAAGGTTGAGAGTCTTTAGAAAGTCGGTAGTTATCTGTTATTGATACTGTTTGTTGATGAAACAAAAAGATTAAAATTTCCTATTTCTAATGCATGGTGTGGGTTATTTGTTGAATATTAAGTATACGAAGCTAAGCTTGTAAGGTCCTTATCAAAATTATAAGACACTTCGATTTCTTTAAATATTTTTCATGATACGCAATCTAGGTAATAAAAAAACACATCAACATACTTCATAAACAAATACTAAAGTGTTTCAGAACCTTTTATTTCAAAATATTAAGTGTTGTTACTTATTTTTAAAATAATAACAAAAAGTGGGATTTTCAACCATATCAAAATTATAAGACATGTCTGGTTTAAAGTACTTATATGCTAAAAATATCTACTTAAGTCATTGAATTTCGATAGTTTAGCGATCTATCAAAGATCCTTGTCATCTGTCAACATCAAAAATTCTCATCTTCATGGAATCTGACAGCTTTATCAATAATTTCGAGTCTATCTGACCCCATTCCCTTATTGATGATGTTTTGAGCTCATTAAAATCTTCGTATCTTTCGTTTTCCTTATAAAAACACCTTGTTAGCACTTCCCAGACATTTTCAATTGGATTTAGATCCAGTGAGCATGCTGGCCAGTTCATTAAATCGAGCAAACCCTCTTCTAAAAACAGTGTTGTCGGGCGACTTGTGTGTATTTGGGCGTTTTCCTGAATGAAAACATAAGGATTTTTCCAATTTTCATTTGAATATGGAAGCAAGCTATTATTTAGGATTCGTATATAGTCAGAACTATTCATCCTAGAGCTGGAAAATTGCAGGTTTAACGTTACGATCTTGTCAAATGCTCCCCATACCACTACTGCCCCGCTACCACAGTTTCTCTTCAAGAAATAAAGAGGTTTATTTCTCAGATCGCTCCAGTAATAGCGAAAACCTTCTGGTCCATCGAGATTACATTTTTTTTCATCAGAAAAAAGTACCTTTTTGGAAGTTAGACAATATAACAAATGCAAGAGACCACTACAACATTTTCATAACCTATACCCGGTTCGTTTTCAAGTTCCTTTGAGCAAAATGAATCCGCGCAGCTTTGTAATGAGGGGTAAACTGAGGAATATTTTTGTGCACACCTCGGACAATGTTTCCGGACTCATTTAAAGTGCTCCAAATAGTCATGGATAACACTTTTTTGCTGGTAATTGCAGCAAGATGGGCACAGGATGCAGTCGAATTAATGGCTTTCTTAATAATGCGCCTTTTATATCGGTCATTTAAAATTGTTTTATGACCAGTGCTTCGGTTTTCACCATAATCTTGAGGATTCTATAAAAAAATGGCGACTACGGTCCGACAGCGAGTGATTTCTTTTGTTATCTTGCTCACAGTCCAGCCGGACTTTGAATAGGCAAGAATGGAGTCAATTTCATCCTTCCGATGCAATGTGGAGCCACCCATTTTATTTAATTTTATGTAAATTACTTATATGAGAGATAATCAACTCAAAAATTCGGAAAGATAATCTTTAAACTTCATTTAATTCAATATGTCTTATAATTTTGATACGGTTGCAAACAGTCCAAATTCTTGCACATTTACGAAAAATTAGCCGAAGTTCTCCAGACAATGCAAAAACAAAAATGTAACGGTAAAACTTCGTAGCCAATTCTATTTTCTTTCTTTCTATATTTTTGTTTTTATCAAATTCTAAAAGACAATGATTTTGCGAGGGGAGGAATACAAAATATTGATGTGTCTTATAATTTTGATAAGGACCTTATAATACAAATAAAAACACGAGTGGACGCTAGTTGGAAAATGGAAAATTGTCTCAGTTAGACCGATTAGATTGGACTCATTTGGTAACTCATTTAGCTCATGACATATAAAGTTAGACGAATTTGAATCGATTTTTTTGCCTAATTTCAGCACTAAGCACAATCATTTTAATAGGTACAAGTAAGTGGGACGTCAAACGATTCTTTTTATATTGAGATAGTTTGTTTTATATATTAAATTCAATAACTCTCGTAAAAAAATTTTATATTAGAAATTTTAAAAAAGTTGTACAGTATTTTAATGGCATTTAAAACCTAAGCAATAAAATTCTAGTATTTTATTCGACTGTTAAATTTCACATAACATTGAGAGACAACCCCTTAAGCTATTCTATGCAGCCCACTTCGAAACCACGAAGGAATCCAGTTGGTGACCCACTCTCATCAAGCATTGTAGCTGCTTCTGATGATGTCGCTGTCAGAAACAAAAGGCAGAACGAGCCAAGGGCCAACACAATTCTGAGCTGATGAATGACAAATTTGACAGCTACTACGCCCATTTCTCAACACTTGCTGTATGTAATTAATGAAGTTGTTGACAGCTTTTGAATTTTTGCAATGGTCCTTCAAATTGTGCAAGAGACGAGCAATTGGCTCTGAGTTCAGGGAGAAGTGAGTAGGTTTGAGAAGATGTCCAGTGATAGCAAAAGCAATTCCAGACAATGCCGAAACTACTAGCAAATATTTCACAAATGTCACGATAAATAAAGGACATTTCCTGCTCACTTTCATTTCCCTTTCCGTGTCACTTCTCTGGACGATTTTCTGCACTTTCGCTTGACTTTAATCCTAAGCACGCGCCTCCATTTAACTCGCACTTTTCACCGATGATTTATGACATGTTTATGTGCCGCTGACCTCACCAATAGCAACCGAAACAGCAAAAGCACAATAAATATTTAAGGATAGTCTGTTCTTTGACAAGTATTATTCTTCTTGTTGTTGGTCACTGAACGAAGCCACGTGAATAATTTGAATTAGCCTGCTAATCGATTTGATTGCGAATTGGTCTCGAAGCAAAAACGCATAACTCGACTTGAATCTGTTTAATATTTATAAGAATTCATTCATAAATAATCTAGTGGTAGTTCTTATAATTGTAAACAAGAGTCTCGAAGTAGTTGTTTATTTATTAGCTACGATTATTGATTATAAACAATGAATACAAACATATTTGCTTATGTTGTTAATGGGATTTAGAAAGAGTAATCACAGATTGGTGACAAGCTGCTGAAAAATTTATATCATTTCTATTCCCCCAATTTGAGAAATATCCTTATTGAAGATGTCTTAATATTTCCTAATTTTGAAATATGTGAAAATTTTGGCTTGGTAACATCTAAAATATAATATGAAACAAAATTTAAGTTTTCTCTCAAGAATTAACTGAAAGTGAAGCAAGCCAAAATGCAAATATTTATACTAAACTTCTGTTGAGTGGGTGTGAAACAAGGGAAAAGGTAAAGAAGCAGATGGACAATGAGAGGAAATACACAAATTTCAGATGCGCACACACGTGTCTGTGCTCGGATTTGTTTTTTGTTGCCTTTTGCCGGTTTGTGGCAGACTTTGTCTGGCGGAGACTGTGGCAAACTGTTTGCTATCTGCCGCGTGCTAATAATAACTGAAAGGATTGTGTTTGCTCTTGATAAAATATACACAAAACTCGCTTATTGAGTGCACCAGTTTTTGGTTTTGATAAGTTTATTGCTTTAGAAAGTCTTTAGTTAAATTCGGGCAATTTACTTAATGTGTCAGTTCAAGCTACCTGATAGACAGGAGGTACTTTCTATCTATTAGGTATAAAAATAAATATTTGCGATACTATACGTATAAAGATAATTATGCTACACAATATAAATGATATCCTTGTTCTTAAACATTTTGGGAGATTTTATATTTAAAGTCATAACAATCGGCTAAAAAATCCCATTTTATTCAATAAATAATGCAGTTCAATATTCATTTAAAGTGTTCAATTAACTTGTGAATTGTATTTAATTCAACACAAACTGAAGTTCTATCAAATTTTGATCAAATAATTTGAAGCGACTTATAAAAGGTTCAGTTTCTAAGAGATTTATACAATTTTCGTGATATAAATTGTACTTACTAACGTATAGATAAATTTACTCTACCTTTTAAAATATTGACTTGTCCTCTACAGCATCCGTTGATAGTATTTTTACATATTTCTATACAAATACTCCTCTAATTTTATTTATTTTTTTTTTCTTGCAGTTTTAAGCACGACGTTGAGTAGAGCTGTCATAGATAAATCTCTTAATTGTGGAAGCCAGCATCATAGGCATATGATAGTAACTATATTTACTATATTGTATGCTAAGCTCTTTAACTAAGCCGTTCTCATGGCATATTCAAATGATTACAGCTGGAAGGCATGCCAATTTTTAATTGTCACTCGATTTGTTGTGACTGTAATTGATATATGACCACTTTATACTCACACTAGCACTCACACAAGCACACACATACCTATACACACATGTGTGGTAAATGAAAATTTATTGACGCACGTGTTTCATTTTTTACGCACTTCAATGCTAAGCTCAAAATTTTAGAGCAACCCACACATAACTCAAAAGGCATCAAAATTTCATGAAAATCCCATAAATTGCTGCACACACAGCGATTAATTACAAACAAACTTGCGAGACACTGCCACGCCCTAAAAACAAAATTTGATATTTCATGAGCTAGAAATATTAATATTAACTTTTTTTGGCACACAATTGCATTTGAAATTGATGTTGACAATAGCAACAGCAGATACAATATTATAGGATATTTTATTATATAGTGATCGAAAAACTGACTAAAAATTGCAATATCAACAAACTGCGACACTCGAATCGAAAACTCAAAAAGGTGTCGAGTTGTGCTTTTGGTTTTCGCGCATTGATTAAATCATTTTACAATTCGTTAGCTAAAAGCAAAGAAAATGCCGCATAGTTAACAACTTTACATTTTGACAATTTGCTTACCCTGTAAAAAAATGTTTTCAAATTTTGTGTACTGACTTCTGGTGTCTGCATTTATGTTCGAGATGTTGTATACCCTGCAATTATTATTCTTTTAATTTTAAAACATTCTTCTTTAAGTTAAAAATTATATATTTATTAATAATTGAATTATGTACAGAGAATTTCGACAAACCAAAAGTTAAAGGACTAATCTGAAGAAAAAAGCAGCAAATGAAATTCTGAAGTTGATGGACTACTTTTTACAGGGTATCTCGAACTGGAATCTGTCGTTTACTTGTCGCTTATTCACTTATTTTTTAATTTTCATTTCAAGTGCAGCTCTCCAAATACAAAACTGGTATTTCAACGCAAAATGCAACTTTAAAATTTTTGCTGTTGTTGTTGGTGTAGTTGTTGCTATTGTTGTTGTTGCATTTATGCTGCTTTATGCTGACCTTCATTCATTGTGGGATTTTTGCGCTCGACTTTATTAATGACAGTTGTTGCATAATTTATTTAATTTTTTTTTGGATCGCTCAACAAACTTTTAGGAGCTAAATAATTAAATGTGATTTTCGTTTGGGTGCTGCAATTTATGATTAACTATTTAGTAATGCTAGTACAAGTGATGAACAGCCGAGTTTCACAGGAAAACTCAGCAGGATATTGGGAAATAGCTAAAAAAACTGCACGCTAATTAAAATTATGTATTCCCGTTTTATTTCTAATTTTTTTGATGTTGTCCGGTGAAAGCTTACGTAGTGCAATAAAACTTTCTATGCTTTCAAAACTGAAGTATGACTTGAACTGTATATACTAGCTTCTTTTATACTGAAAGTATGATAAAGAAAAATTATGCAATTCAGATATATAAAAAATATAAAATAATAAATATTGACATAATCGCATTACAAAAGTTTCAATAAGTTTGTAATAAAAACATTGAATCAGCTTTTAGATTGAAATATATTTTTTAATGCTTTGCATCTGAAAAAGTCACTTAATACTTTAAGTGCATTAAATCAGCTTTGAGGTTGAAATAACATACATATATTTTAAAATGCTTTGCAGATAACACACTTTAATACTTTAAGTGGAGTTGCAGATATTGTCAAATGATAGGACTGCCTAACTTCATTAAGGATAAATTACTGGTATCTAAAAAAACAAATATCTAAGTGGTAGTGTTTTACTGTTAAGTAAGTACAATTTACATCCCAATTTTTGTAGACAAATAAAACCAACATTGCGGAAAGAACTACACTTGTATAAATTAAATTGATTGTTAAAATTGGTTTTGAATTTATTTGCAAATTGATAAAAATATATTTTGACTGGGAACAGATCTCATTTGATTCAAGTGCCAAGATGCCACATCAAAGTTCACACCTTGCCGCTATTTAAAAATCATATATCGTTGAGACTCTTTGATCTTTAATCTTGGTACTGAACTGTTTCTCTTTCTCCTCCGCTCTTCTCTTGTGTCTTTCTTTGTATCAGCCAACAATTGTTATTATTAATAATATTTTTTTCGTGTTACCATTGAATCGATTTCGTGTTCAGCTTGAGGCATTCGCATTATTGCTGATTATTCAACTGTTTATTTTATAGCTTTCTCATTACATATACAAGTATGTAGAACCTATGAAATTGGCAACGTCATCGAACTCATCATAATCGGGCTATTAGCGAAGCCTTCTTTACATTTATTTACATTTTATGCTACTCAATTTTATTGGCAGTTTGGGTCAATTGTCCGCCAAATGAAATGTGTCTGAAATGCTTCAGTTTGTTCAAGTTTCAAGTGAGCGAATCACCAATGAGAATTTGGAATATTTTGAAATTAAACTGCCATTTATAGGCTGAACTACTTCATTATAAAAGTAAAAGTTATAAAATTAAAGTATCGAAGAGTTCTTGGTCTTAAAAGTATTTACTATATTTAATAGAATTTACAGATTTCTCAAATGATTTTACTCCTAATGAAAATCAAGTGCAAAAATTGTAGCGCCAATGCAATTTTCAAGCAATTCTTGAATCTTTCATAAATTGGGATATTTTACAGTAATTTTTTGTCTGTTATTGCAACAATAAGCAAGAAAATGGTTTGGGAACGAGCTGAAATGTGTTTATTTGCTGAACACTTTTGGCAAACTGAATTGAGTGCAGTTTCGAGTGGCGACAGTTGGAAATCAATAGAAACCGAAAGGAATACAAAAGCTGCCAACTGACCTGAAATTGTGCACAAAATTCGATTAAGCAAATTGTAATTGTGACAAAAGCGAAACCAAAAAAAAGTATATATATATATATATATGTGCGTGTATAAAAAAGAATTTATAAAAGCAACGCAAATGAAGCGAAGCCAAAAATAATAGGCTATTTGGTGCGGAGAGGGGCATGAGAGGGTTGCCACCTCGTTGAACTGTTAGCTGGGGGTCAAGCTTTTCATTGGACCAGCTGCAAGAACTGATTGCGTATACGACACGACTCTATATAGATATACATAGATAACAATTGTAATTCAGCAGAGAACCAAGAACTAAACGAGATGAACGTTTAGAACATTTCGTTTGTTGTGCAGACATTTTTATGAGCCTGGACAATTGAGGACGAGGGGCTCAGTGTCAGCCACAGGACACTCCAAACAAGTTTGTGCTCTCTCTGTCTCTGTGAGAATATTTTTGGGTGTAATTGTTCTTGTTGCCAGATTTTTGTGGCTTTGTTGCTGTCTGTGAAGTGTCTATGGGATCAGCGTGTGTGTGTGTGTGTGTGAGAGCGTGTTAAATTTGTTGACTCTCATTAGGGAGTCCCATTTATTGCTGTCAGGATATTCGCTAGGACTGTGAATGAGTCTGAGTTGAATAGGTTTAAGTTAAAGCAAGCCAGTTGACTACCTTTCATGTTGTGGCATCCTTTCATTTTTCCAATCAATCTGACATCGGATTACACTTTCATCAATGCTGAGTAAATTTCACACCCAACTACGAGTGAAAGGATACCCGCGAGAGCCCCCAGGACATGTCTTTTCAAGCGAAGCAGAAAATTCTCCATTTGTGGCAACTGTCGCAAATTGCATTAACGCAAAAGTTTTGCTTTCAACTTGAGCGATTTTCCATTTCCTTTTCCACTTACCCGTTACACCGAACACCTTCTCTTGGCCCATTTGCCTAATTATGTCAAAGTGGCAGCATCATTAAAAACTTGCAACAGCTCTGTTTTGATGAAAACCAAGGCAACACAAAAGATAAACCACGTGTAAATTGTCTATATATAGATGCTAGATATATGCTAAATTTTTGGGAAATCATGTCAATTGCGCTGCAATTTTCCATTCGCATGTAGCAAATAAAAATGATTTCCGCTGCCGACTCAGACGATGTGACGCCCACGTAATTTTTGCCAGATATCCAGATATCGGTCGAGCCTATCGTCGCACCGTATATCATATCAAAGAATTGTCGCCAGCCATTCAATAAAAATGCAATTTTACTGAAAATGATTATTTTTGCGCTACCAAAAACGATCGTCGTCTCGAGACTTGTTTGCAATTTAAATACGCTTTCAATCAGATGAGTTCAGCGATTTGCTTAAAAATCTGTCAGCTTAAAGACGACGTTAAATTAACCAGATTATTATAGATAATAACTAAGATTAAACAATAATACCACTAATTGGATTCACATATTAATATTATAAATAGTTTGAAAGTGTTGAATAGAACAAAAAATCTGTGAATTTGCAATGAAATTTCAAATATAATTAGACGATAATTGAAATTCGGACTATTATAAAGTCAAAATTGGGATCCTTGATTTCCCATTTATGGAACGATCTCCTCAGAACAAAATGATGTTTCTTGAAAACTAAAGGAGTAACGGAGAGCAAGATTGAAATATAATTTAATAGCTTTGAATCGTACTAAGTAGAACAACTTCAGAGCTATAAAAACTAAATTAAAAGATTTATTATGAGTGAGTGAGTGATCGTGAGTTTAATATTTAGTAGTCATAGTCCCTAATCAAGTATAACAAAAATATTACTTCCAGGGGGACGCTATGAATCAGTTTCAGATTCAATGTCAACAATGCAGAGTATTTCACAGTAGACTACTTAGTACGTGTTCAAAATATTCACTTGATTTTCATATTGAAAATTAGTTGACTGTGCGTAATTTCAAAATAAAAAAAAACTGTCGTCATCGGTTTTCCCCCTAACCATACTCCTCCTCTAAAGCTCGTTAACAAATTCATATAGTCAGCTCAGGTCCGGATCGCCTTGGAAATGCACTTAGGCTTAAATACTTCGTTCTATACTCTTGACAATTGACTGCAATTTTACACTGACCGCAGCTGCTGAGCATTTTGAGAAGCAACGAAATTGATGAAGCTCCAAGAAATTGGAGGCTATCAAATGGGAAAAACCACAGGCAGTCAGAAAAAGGTTTCTTGATGGATTACCAATGAAGACGTAATTGATATACTGCAGCCCAAAAGTCAAGTTAAAGTCTCTGAACGCTGTCAGAGTCTGATTAAATATGCAAGAAAGGTGCCCCGACAAAAGTTGGAGCCTAAATCAAAATCCAAACACGCGCCACTTAGTCAACGCTTTTTGGCTGGTCGGTGGGTGGCTGGACTGAAGGTTTGAAGCTCTGTGGGAATTGTTGGACACTTGTCTTGAGATTTCAGTGTCTTTTTCTATATCTCTCTCTCTATCCCCTATTTCTCTCTTTCTCCTTCCTTCGTCTGTCTTTGTTTTTTTACCACTAAAGTGTTATGTACATTCTGCTACCACATTGGCATACATAATTACTTGGTTAGCATTGCAATAAAGATATATTGATCAGTAGATGGTCAACTTGATACTTATTCTTTTTTTTATATTTTTATTTTTTGGTTTCCTGAGCAAGAGTGCATTGACATTTTTATGGACATATTTGGCTCTTTTTTTTTTGTTCAACTTTAAATAAAGACGATCTTCATTTAATTATAATTTAATTCACTTTTAAGCAAAAAGCTGTGAACTCAACAATAATTTTTAAACTATATACTGACCTACAAATTTTTTAAAGGATTTGTAAAATAATCTTGTTGTCACAGAAATTAAATCCTTTTCGTTTGAGCAAGTGATTTCGTCAATAATTTTTTGAATCCAATTATTGTTTGAAATAATAACAAAACAAATTACCCAAATAATCAGAATTTTGCTTTTATTTTATTTAGCTAACATTTTAATGCATTTTCAATTAAGAATTGCATTTCAGCGTTGGCTTTAATGTTCTATTCATAGACCAATAAGATCTGCCAATTGGACAAAAGAACTATTTATTAAAGGTAAGCCTTACGTTATTTTTAAAAATTAAATGCAGACATTTAATGATTATTTACAAATTAATTTTGTTCAAATTTTGCTGAAGAGTTTTAAACTTTATTATTTTATTTAGTTTTCATTCACTATGGATTCCACATAACATATAAAGTAATATGCCAGTCATTTATCGCATGTTCGCTTGTCATAGTTTAAAACTTTCTTTGAATTCAACTTCTAATCCAGAGAAATTAAATTAATGTAAAAAAATTGTATTGCACTTATAACTGTTTTTTTTTAACAGAATTTTTTATATATTTTAAGATTTGTCATTATTGAAAAGTTCATTTTATTTCAATAATTAGGAAATTAAATTAATATATCTGCAACACATGTCAGATAACGATTTTCATTTGTTATTCTTATTTGTTTCAAATTAAAGTCAACTTCTTTTGTTGTTACTGTTTGATATCATACGTCGATTATTTGCTCAGCACTTGCAAAATTAATTGAACAAATTAGCATTGCCATGCACATGCCCACTTAAATTATAAATAATTAATTAATCAAATTAAAATGTAGATAATTTTAATAGGAATTTTTTTTTTATAATTTGCTCGAGCTTTTAAATGCGAACAAACATACTAGAGATGAATGTGGCACATGAGGCAACTCGTGCCATATATGTACTTATGTATCTATGCGAATTTATATGGCATATATAATATTTTTATAGGCTATCAAAATCATGATTCTATGCTTAATATCGTCACGAGTAATACAAACAAATCGACGTCATCGATCAGCAGCCGAGCGCGCGAATTTTATTGAAAATTGAAAGTGTCTTTAATATATGAGTTACAAAAACAAACACACACACACACTTACACGCACACACAGTCGTACACTCGCACACTCGTTCACACGCACAACAGAGGCAGATGAAAATCAAAATAACAACAAAAGTTGTTGATGCCGCCAAAAAGTAAACGACCTTTAACGCCAATAAAAACCGCAACAGCAGCAACAACGGCAACGACGACAACAACAGCAACAACGACAACAGCAGCAACAAACAGAGGAAAGCAGCACCAATGCTGGCGACTCCTTGCAACAAATTGCATGCAGCTGTTGTTGTTGTTTTCGTTGTTGTTGCTGTGCTGATCAGTTATAAAAAAAACTCGGTCAGAAATTAAATTTATGCGTAACGAGCTCTCGCGCCTACAAAACTTGCGGCACCTTTTCGCACAGCACCAGCAGCAACAATAACAAAACTCAAAACACTGAGCCAAGTTGCACGTTATGTCCACGATTCTGTTGCCAATTGGCTTTATTTATCCAGTTATCCGTTAATATGAACCGCACGCGTTGAACGCACAAAGCGTACTGAATTCACAACTGTTTTGTTATTTTCGAGGAGCCTCACGCAGCAGCAACAGCAACGGCAGCAACATCAACGGCAGCAATAGCAACGACAGCAACAGCAACGTCAGCAACATGTATAAATGTTGCCCGCAACATTTCATGTTGTTAGGCTACATTGTTGCTTTCATGTGTTTCCTTTAGATTCCTTCGATTATATATATTTACTGTAAGTCTCAACACCTTTAATTATGTTCAATTATTAGTAATTATACCCGTTACGCATATAATAGATGGGTATATTGCATTCGTTGCAAGAGGTATCTACGATCCTATAGAGTACACATATTCTTAATCAGCAATAACACCCGATTCGATGCAGTCATCTCCCTCTGCATGAGCACCTTTAAAAAAATAAGAGAGTTAGACCAAGTTTCGCAAATAGACTTAAATGAACCAGATACGTCTGCTTAGTTCCTAAATTTCCAACTATTAATCTTTCTATACGATAGTCTTGTAGTTTCCAAATGTTGCAGAGTCTGCGCATTTGTTGGTATACTATATAAAGCCGGCAGCTGCCTTGTGTCGTAAATGTTGCAGGTCCTCTAACGAAGTGTGCTTAATGCAAGATTTACGCCTCCATTCATCGAATGACCGTGAACACCTGTTGAAGCTGCTCCATTGAAGCACCGTAGTCCCCCCATCCTTCACTGATATTGTTTTGGCAACAATGAAAACTTTTTAAGACCTCCTTCCCACGACAAAACATTTCTTTTAGATTTTGTGTAAGAATGTAAAACAAATGAAATGGAATTTGGTTTTGGCCAATTTTTCTAAAAGTGCGCCTATTCAGACGGAATCACCATTCATTTTTAAATGGTATTTATCTAATTATATTTAAAACTACAACATAATGGAAATAAGCTTGTTTCCATGTGAAAATTGTCATATGAATGACAGCTGATAATTGAAACAAATTATTTGTGTTTACTTAGTAATTGTTGCTATGTGGAAAATAAACATAGTGAATATTTTGCCATAGAATGGAAATTATCAAAATTATACAAATAATGGTGACATTGGCATAATTAGGTGATAATGTCACTGAATAATTTAAAATACCAATTCTTGTGTAATAACTTTTTCATAACATAATTATTTAGAGCTAAAATAATTTAAATCTTTTATAAGACCAATTCTTTAGAAAATCTCAACCGATCTGAAAATTTGCTTTTGATGTTGGCCAATTTTAGAACATCGTTCGTAAGAGAATTTTTTAGAAATATAATATGTTTCCGGCAGTAGAATGTTATCTCGTATTTTTAAAGTTGTATAAAAAATAAATATACATATTTTTTTTTTCTATATGAATAACTTTTCTGAGCAAATTACCCATTTTGGCCCTTAAATTTCTGGCAGCACTGATCCGTGACTTTATTTAGACACATATTAATATTTTTAATGAATTTAAGTTTCCAACGGTATACTTTGGCACAAATGTTGAATGCACATAACTGGCAACACGACCTTGCGACGAATGGTTGGAAAAGCTGGTGACGACAAATAGGTCCAGCATTATACATAAATTTGCGTTAATTAAAAGCGCCAGCATAATGCCCGGAAAAGTCGCGAGCTCCAACAATAACTCTGATCTCTGGACTTTAATGTAGGTCCGATGTGAAATATGTGTGTCGGTAATTTGAAGAATGCAGTATGTGGCATAATCGTAAATTTACAGAAGCCTGCAAGCCTGAGTAGTTTTGTGTAGTTACAGTCACACACACACACACACACACATAAATACATGCAGCTGGCCCCCACTCACGTAACGGAAACGGAAGTTGCAGAAAATGGCGCTCAATGGTCGGCACATTAGAGTGGCAGAGAGAAAAGGAAAAAGTGAACTGAACGTCCTTGTGGTATGAGTTTTGACCCAACAGCACAAAGGACAATTGCAACGACAACTGGGACTTGCCAGGCATTTGGGCCTTGCATCGAGTGCAAAATATTTACACATACTAAATCAGTTTAGACGGTGTGTTCTTATGTACGCCTGCTAACTGTAACTCTGTAAGGACATATCCTTATGCCTGTTTGTAGCTTTAAGCATTTTGTACAAGTTGTCCGACCTTCTGAAGATCTTAGTCGATAGGCCAGCTACGTTTAAAAACTTAAAAACTAGTTGTCACTCGAGTAATTCAACACATGTCGAAATCCATGTTGGAAAGAGTTATGCATCTTAAATTTTAATGAATTCCCTTTAGAACAAGCGGAAATGGAATTGTCCAGACGCAGACTATTAACCTATTTAGGAAGTTTACATTACTTTTATCGGATTTTAGTACTGTTTAGTAGGATAATAATCAGATGACCCAGCTGTTGATGCTTCCTTCTAACTGTAAAATATATTTCATGGAATAAAAAAACAGCCGTAGATTGTTTTCTCAGGTTATAATAAAGATTTATACACCTAATTCTATTTTATGTGTTGCATTAAAAATTAAATATTTAAGCCCTTTTGTATATTTAATATCGATTTCTAAAAAATATTGCAGTTCTCTGGCAATCTAAAAAACAGTTAATCCATCCATAATTGCAATTGCGAAGTCTAGCTACTTAATAGCTAAAATGGCAGCACTATCTCCCACAAAGGCATGCGTCGAGAGACAGAGAGTGAGAGAAAGATTCCGAGAGAGATCTGCAAACAAAAGAGCATAAGCATTTGAGAGCATTTCACACACATACTCTCAGCAATATTTCTATGTACAAATATTTATTTTTTAACAATATTTTAATAAATATTCTTGGTCCTCATAACCACATGTCAATCCCAAAAAAGAAATTAGATATGATACCAAAGTCAAGTGCTTTTTTGCTATATTCACTGGAAATTGGTTGCCAACCAGAATTTACAGAAGGAACACATATTTCTACAGGAGAAACAAACTCTCAGTCCCAGAACATTTTTCCTTAAAAAAAATTACAATTCGCCGGCAGCTCCAATCCAAACAACACACGAATTTGTACTAATGGCACAAACACGTTATAGAAAAAAACATACAAATCTACAGCCAAAAGCTTGATTTGTTGATGGTGACGAAATCAACAAGCGAATGACGTCAACTTGGCTCGAGAGAGCTTGCAAAAATGCTCCCACTCTCAATATCTCTCTCACTCTCCGGCTGTCTCTCTAGCTCTCGCTCTCTTTAACAAAAACATCGAACATGTGCTTATTGAACATTTCTAGAATTTGAATGTTTACAAATTACATATACATATATCTTTTTGACAATCATACGCACATTCGCACGTACAAGTATAATATAACAACATAGAAATACATTTATTATATTTTAAACAAAAGCTGTGTTGTTTCAATACGCATTGATTTTAATTGTCTCTGATTTGATGACTTATAATTATTTGTACTATAACATACATACTATATAAACATATGTATTCGTAAATTAGCTGTATGATTTAATTATCCGGCTTTCATTGAAACCCGTTTATGTTATTCTACGAAATAAAATTAATTAAATTAAGGTTTTATGACTTTTTATATTGACGAATAACATAACCGCACGTCAACCCCAAAAATGCAACGGCAAAAAATCCGAAAACAACAGATTGAGTACTATACTGTTTTGGAATCACTTCGCAATTGCCTTCATCATCCTTTCGATAGCCATCTTCACAGACGCATTCCTTAACATCGCCGTTGTATTTAACTGCTGAACAGTATTCACATATTCCCTGAGAATTGCGCACATAGCTATCCGAGCACTCACACTCCTTAGTTATGGGGTCCCGTATTTCGTGATCTTTGCATTTGTCACATTCTCCTTTCATATTAAGCAAGAAATCATCTTTGCATATACAGTCCGAGTGACCATTCGATTCTTCGTTGGCTCCGCAGGGTACACAGATTCCATTGACGCGATGGAAATCTTCAATGCAAACGCACTTCTGAAAAGCACGACACCATCTTTCTCTTTTATCTGGGCAGTGAACGCAATTGTTTTCCTCATTTTTGCTATATCCTTCCAGGCAATCCAAGCACTTGAACCGATAGTCTGTAATGGCTCCTTCTCCACAAACACAGAGTTCCGCCCAGCAAATTGGCGGTTTAGCATCTTCATCTTTTCCGCAGATCTCATATTTACTAACATAAGAATCATAGTGCGGAATTCTCCACAATAATGAGACCAGGAGAAAAGTTCTCAGCCCCATAACGATTGTGATCACCGAAAAACCATTAGCAGCTAAATTTCGATAGCCTTACTTAATCAAGAGGCAAATTAAGACTGAAAAAGCAAATGCGCAAATATTTATTAACTCTCGTCTCTCACTCGCTCACATTTTGTCTCTCATATGGCTGTGAATACAAATACAAACACTCTGCCTAACATTTTTTTGAGCACCGACGACGCTGAATTCGCCGGTCAAAACCGCTGAAAGAACATATTGAGAGAATTTGCCAGTTCTTTATGTCAATCGCTTAGGCACCATAATACGAAACTATTTGTATAAAGTTAAAAATGTAACAAGAAAACTACAGTCGAGGTGCTTGATTGTGAGAGGTTTAGTACGCACATACATACATACATAGATATTATAAAAATATATTAAATAATTTTCACTCGCGCGGAGGTGCGGCTACCGTCGAGTGTACTCGACTGTGGGATACCCTGTACCTCTTTCTGGAATTGGTGCGAACACAAATATCATATATTTATGAATTTTTGATTATCAGATACATGAACATATGTTACGCACATAAATGCATATTATTTGTTCTGATTTAATTAAAATTTAGACAAATTACACAAAATAGATAAGTCAACTAAACCGCAACATAAAAATAATTTTTTTCTTGAATAGATAGCTAAAACGGTTTAAGCTTTCTGATTAAAATATACAGTTTTTATTTGTTATTCTAGGTACATATTATAATTAAATCTAACTTACTTCACAATTATGACTTGTTAATGAACAAATGCACCTCTTTATATTAAAATAATAATAATTCATAAAATGCGGAAAACACTTCTTTTACAATATTCCATAATATAAAATGATTTATGACTTTTTATATTGACGAATAACATAACCGCACGTCAACCCCAAAAATACAACGGCCAAAAGTCCGAAAACAACAGATTGAGTACTATACTGTTTTGGAATCACTTCGCAATTGCCGTCTTTATCTTCTTGATAGCCATCTTCACAGACGCATGCTTTTACATTTCCGTGATATTTGATTTGATGGTTTACAACTGAACAGTATTCGCATATGCCCTGAGAATTGCGCACATAGCTATCCGAGCATTTACACTCCTTAGTTATACGATCCCGTATTTCATGATATTCGCATTTGTCACATTCTCCTCTCTTATTACGTGAAAATCCATCTTTGCAAGTACATTCCCAGTGTCCATTCGATTCTTCATTGACTCCGCAGGGCACACAAATTCCATTGACGCGATGGAAATTTTCATAGCATACGCACTTCCCAAAAGCCCTACACCATCTCTCTCTCTTATCTGGGCAGTGGACGCAATTGTTCTCCTCATTTCTGCTATATCCCTCGCGGCAACCCAAGCAATTGCCCCAATAGTCTTTATTGACTCCTTCTCCACAATCACAGTTTTGATAAGTCAGGAATTCACTATCCATCCAGCAACGTGGATCTCTGATTGCGGGCGGCTTAACATCTTCATCATTTCCGCAGACATCATATTTAAAAAAGGAAGAATCATATTGCGGAATCCTCCACAACAGTAAGACCAGGAAGAAAGCTCTCAGCCCCATAACATTGGACATTACCGAAAATATCTCAGCCGCAAAATTTCGATAGCCGCAACTTAATCAAGAGGCAAATTAAGACTGAACACAAATAAGAGCGAAATACCCAAGGCAAAACCCAAAAGCGAATGCGCGAACATTTTTTACTCTCGCTCTCATTTTCTCTCTCAGATGGCTGTATTTTGAGCACCCAATATTTCAAAACATTTAGTTGTTTTTAGAGCGCTTTTATATTAGAAATTTTGGGGGCATGGAACTGTTTTCGATACTAGACTTTTATCTCGTAAAGAGATTTTTATACCCGTTACTTAAAAAATTTTTAAAAGGGGAAATTGTATTCGTTGCAATGTATGTAACAGGGATACTTTATAGCATCTCCGACCCTATAAAGTTTATATATTCTTGATCAGCATCAGCGGAGTCGATACAGCCATGTCCGTCTGTCCGTCCGTCCGTGTGATGGCCTAGATCTCAAAGACTATAAGAGCTAGAGCAACCAAATTTGGCACACCACAGACTTCTAAAACCCCACGCAGGTCAACTTTGTTTCAAATTTTTGCCACGGCCCTTCCCGAAAGACCACCGCACGCACCGTTTTTAGAATATAAAAATTTTATTGGTAATGAACGTTATCTATTTATTAAAGCTATCATCTTAGCAAAACGCAACAAGATCGGACAAACAGAAAATTGGTAATGGCTTTTTTAAACAATAATAACAAAATTTCTTTTATTTGATAAGTGTGGATTCTATACATACAAAGAAGCAACAAAACCAATACAGTTTTAGTATTTAAAAAACATTTTAAATTTATTTAAATAGGTAACGGGTATCCTAAAGTCGGGAGCTCGACTAAAGCCTTTCGCGATTGTTTTTTGTATGTATTACAAGTAAATTACCATTTCGTAAATAAATCAAATTTATGATTAAATTATAAGGCTCTAATTGAATTCAGTTCATTTATTATTTTACGTGTTATAATTTAATCTTACTTAGTTCAGAATTATAAGTTGTTAATGAAAAAATTCATCCCTTTATATTTAAATAATATTAATTCATCAACTACGGAAAACACTTATTTTACAATATACCATAATATAAAAGGTTTTAAGACTTTTTATATTGACGAATAACATAACCGCACGTCAACCCCAAAAATACAACGGCTAAAAATCCAAAAACAATAGTTTGAGTACTGTACTCTTTCGGAATCACTTCGCAATTGCCGTCTTCATCTTCTTGATAGCCATCTTCACAGACACATTCTTTCACATTTCCGTGATATTTGATTTGATGCGTTACAATTGAACAGTATTCACATATGCCGTGAGAATTGCGCACATAGCTATCCGAGCATTCACACTCCTTAGTTATGGGGTCCCGTATTTCGTGATCGTCGCATTGTCCACATTTCCCCTGATTAGTACGTGAAAAATCATCTTTGCATGTACAGTCCGAGTGACCATCCGATTCTTCATTGGCTCCGCAGGGCACACAAATTCCATTGACTCGATGGAAATCTTTATAGCAAACGCACTTCCCAAAAGCACGACACCATCTCTCTCTCTTATCTGGGCAGTGGACGCAATGGTGCTCCTCATTTCTGCTGTATCCTTCGCGGCAGCCCATGCACTTGCCCTGAATGTCTTTTTTGTATCCTTCTCCACAATCACAGTCTTCTAAAGGCGGGAATGTAGACGCCCTCCAGCAATCTGGATTTCTAATTTCGGGCGGTTTAGCATCTTCATCATTTCCGCATATATCATAATATAAGTCAAAAGAATTATATTGCGGAATCCTCCAAAGCAGTGAGACCAGGAAAAAAGCTCTCAGCCCCATAACTTTTGTCATCAACGAAAATATCTCAGCAGCAAATTTTCGATAGCCGCAGCTTAATCAAGAGGCGAATTAAGACTGAACATGAGTAAGAGCGAAATACTGTAAAACAAAACCCAAAAGTGAATGCGCGAATATTTGCTCTCGTCTCTCGTCTCTCTCTCGCTCTCATTTTCTCTCTCATATGGCTGTGAATACAAATAAAAACACTCTGCCTAACATTTGTTTGAGCACACGAAATTTCATAGTATTTAGTTGCGACTCTTAAAGCTCTTTTCAACATTTTCATTACATGGTTATAATTTTTGAGCCTTTTAATTTAAAATAACTGCTCTTATTATCAGCAGAAGAAATTTAACTGATCTATGAAATATAGATCTGCTCGTATAATAACATTTTAAGTATAAAAACGAGGTGTACGAAAAAATGATGGGCCGACTGTGTTGTATGTGCGGATCTGAGAGCAGATATACATATGTATGTATATTTGTATTAGAGATGAGCATGCGGCGAATTTTTCGGCCAGCAAGCGAATAAAGTCTTCTATCCCACTAACGGCATGTGAATGTACATACTTGAATAAAAGTTCGTTCGTCAATAGTACAAAAATGTTAGAAGAAAACATGTAAAATATCTCGAAATATAAATGTTATATAATAATTTTTAAAATATCATAAAAAGTACTAGCAAAACGATTTTTGAAAAAAAAATTTTTGTAGTCACTCTTATAATTGTTTGAAGAATTTTTCAGCATCAAAATATTTTTTTTATAAAAATCGAGGGAAATCGTTGAAAAATAGACTTTTTTTTAAATTCAAAATATTCCATGGGTACTTGATGGGTCAAAGAAATTTTTATATAATAGTGAATAAAAGATTAATATTAGAAACCCGCATCAAGACATCTTTATTATACGCAAATTTTACAAATTTATGGAGTACGAGTATGAAGACAAATCCCACGTGTCGCACGGAACATTCGTATGTTATTGTAAATGAAAATATAATATTTTTTTGGGAATTTTAAAGATATACATATCATAAACTTTTGTATAGTGCTTAGATTGTAAAAGTAATGTCAAATAGCGTGAAATATAATATCGTTAGAGTTACTTTATGCGAAATAATTGTTTTCTAGCAAACGCCGTTGTTTCTGTGTCTCTTTTTTTTAATTATATATCCAAAGCTGCTTGAAAAACGTGTCTTAAATTGAACATTCAATATACAGTCGAACTTCCCTAACTTGATTCACCATGATCCAAAGAAAAGGTTAGAATTATGGAGATATTCCACATATAGAGTTCTTTTTCTTAAGTTTATTAATTTTACTGCCACACATTTAGCTCGAGTTAGAGAGAAATTCAAGTTATAGAAGTACGAGTTATGGAAGCTTTAATGAATTTCTATATATTAAAATGGTTCATGTGACAATCTTACTACCTTACTTAGCGTAATCGTTAGAATACAAACGTTCTATTTTGGAAGTCAATTTTTAAGAAAATGTGAAAAAATATTGAATATGTTATTTACTCCAATGTATGCTCATCTTACTGAGTCTAGCATATATTGCTAAAATAAATCATTGAATATATTTCAGGAAGAAAATTTCACGAGGTGTGAATTTTTGAAAAATTTTAAATTTTTGACCAAATGTATGTATATTGGGTGCATGTCTATACAGATTATTTTATTTAAATTTTCATTAAAATTAAATTCACACTCACGCAATCAGAATTTATACTTACGTAATTAAACACATAAGAAATAATCGGCAAATAGCCGCTGCACACTGGGCCGGATTGACAAATAAGTGGCATAAAGTCGAAAATTTAATTGAAGCAAATCTACATTTTTATTTAATATATATATACTAGATTCCCTCTGTAGAAAGCATCAATAAATATTTTGCTAAAAATGCAACCCTGGCATTTTTTATCAAGCTCCAAAGTCAGCCGATTAAACAGCTGACTTTTGTGACAAAATTGGCGGCACACTTTTGTCGACTTTGTGCGCTTGGCAATTCCACACGATAAGCAAATTGGTTATTATTAAAAATGGATTTTGAAGACCGAGGTATGTAAATTGGAGTTGAATGAAAAGATTTTGTGTCAAAACTTGTTATATGTGATAATATGTGTATTGTTTTGTGTTGTTCAATAAGAAAAAATTTAACCAAAGTGTTCGTCTTCTGTAGAGAAAAAAGAAGTCTTCTGCGTATTTCTGCGATGTGTAATGTATGTTGAAAAAAAGTAGAACCTATTCATAAAACTATAATAACAATCCGATTTGCGGCTTTTTGCGGCTTTTCCGATGGCTGTATTTTCTAGATGTGCTTGTTTGTATGTAAATATAATTTAAATCACGTATACGTCATGTTGTCTTATATGGGCAGTCGGGGTAGGCGTGGTCAAGCTGACTCAAAATATTGCTTAAATATTTAGAGTGGTATATTCAATAAATATGCCAAGTTTCAGCTCGATATATGCAATTTTCGACTTTATGCCACTTATTCGGCAATCCGGCCCAGTGTGCGCTGGAGCGACTTTAATACAATAGCATAAACAAATCGACCAAGATATTGATACACAGTTATTGAGAATATACACATTTACTTATATGTACAGCTGTGTTCATAAAAATAGCAGTGCAGTTGACCTACACCTTTAATATCGAAAAATCCTTTTATAGAGCCCATTATGGGACAAAAAAAATTTCCTTAACCCATTGAGAACCCTTGGAAAATTTCGAATTTATGTAAAAGTCACTTTTCAAAACTTTTTCCCTCGATTTTTTACAACAAATATTTTGATGCAAAAAAATTCTTGGGACAATTCAAAGAGTAACTGCAAAAGAAAATTTTCAAAAATATTTTTGCTAGTATTTTTTATAATTTTTTCTTATTTCACCATGCGGCTAATCATCCGCACGACGACGCTGAATTCGCCGATCGAAACCGCTGAGAGAGCAAAATTGAGAGAAATTGCAAGTTCTTTATGTATAACGCGTTTTATCCCATTTTCACAATTCCGAGTGAGATGCGCTAAGAAACAATATGGGAATATTTGTATACAAAAAAGTATGAAAGTTACATGTGCTCGACTGTAAGATACTCAATACGCACATACACAAAAATTTGAAAAACCAAAACAAAATAAAGTATAAAAATAATCAATTATTGCTAGGAAAGACATTTAATTTTATTTATAATTTATTCTAATATTTGGAAAAAAAATAGGAAAGTTATATATACTATGAAATACTCTGTACATATGATTTTTGACTTTGGGCTCGTCGAAGGTATAATGCCCCCGGTCAGGATGTTAAAGCCATTAGAAAATGTATTTTCCGTGCGACTGGTATATTTGGCGCAATAAAAATTTGGAAATTATAATTAAATTTAATTTTGGAAAAAGACGCATATACATTTTTCTGTGCATATTTATGAAGATTAATGTATTTCTTATCGTCCAAAATTCCCATTCGAATAGTGTTCCCACTAACGCAATTAGAATTTATAAATGTATGTATTATTAATCAAACAAATTCATGCTAAATCATTATCAGTAAAAGTCGTTTATAGTCAGCCAAACCAAAATTATCATATATAGTTATTGAGAATGTACACATTTACGAATTTATGTATACCTTAGGGGATCGCAGATGTATTTTTTAGCCAATAGTATCACTGTGACGAAAACACCATGAGGGGTGCGCAAGGCGACTAACATTATATACAGGAGAAATTCAAAATTTGCCACGACTGTCCGATCTAAACAAGTTACATACCATTCAGAAAATATGGCTTTAACTAAAAAAAATCCGTATTAAGATTTTAAATAACTGAAATAACATGAGATAGGGAAAAATTTAAATGATTGCGGCGGATGATAATTTGTTTACTTTAAAGTATGTGTCGATTAATATTTTGTTCATCAAAGTCAAACGCCAAAGCATATATTTCTTTAAGAATATTTCATATATCATTTTTTATGTTGTCCGTTATGTTTTGGGGATTAAAAAAGGTACAATTTTTAGATTTCATATATCATTTTTTATATTTATTTTATGTTCCAATTGTGCAATATTGGCAACGTATTGATTCCTCTTTGCAGCTTTAAAGTTACGATTAAGTATTTGATGAACAGCAATTAGAAATATTAAAAGCATAAAGAAAAATACTACATAAGAAATTGTAGATAAGCCACTTTGAAGAGTTTCTGTCTTAATTGAATTCTTTCTTATGAGATTTAAGAATCTTATAATAATGTAGTCCAACATTGTTGTTTGATATTGGCTTGGAGTAGTACAAGCTCCTTTTAAATCACGCGACACGTCGTCAATGCAATTACACTCGAAAGATCGTGTATTAGAAGAGAAGTGCCATTGCTCGTTATCACTAGAGCACGAGTCTTGCGGAACACAAGCCCATCTATTTCCATTATCATCTGGACACTCGCCGGTTTGAGCATCACACTGGACTAAACGACTTTCGTAACCATCCCAACAGTCGCAGGAATCTCCAATATAACAGATCAGCCCATCACCACATAGAATTTGGTCTGTGCATACATATGCTTCCAAGTATCCAAACAGTAAAAAAACTACTGCTATAAACAGCATTTTTAATCCAAATTGGCGAACAAGCAGCCCTTGCAGGTTTCAAATGTATACTGTTGAAGATTTACGCTGTTTATGAAGAGCAACGTTCAAGGCGAAGCGTCGTCAGGGGCCGAACACGATCGGCTAAACATCCGAACACGACGACGCTGAATTCGCCGAACGAAACTGCTGAGAGAGCAAAATTGAGAGAAATTGCAAGTTCTTTATGTAGAACGCATTTCATCCCAATTTCACAATTCCAAGCGAGAGGTGCTAATGCAGCATATACATACATAGGCTTATAGGAATATTTATACACAGATACAGACAATAACAAGTAAGAAAGCTACAGTCGAGATGTTCGACTATTAGATGCTCTGTACGCACATACTTGAAGCCGTTGAATTCCTTCGCCATAAATAAAAAAATAAAAATTAAATTACAAAAATAAAAAAACTGTGTAAGTGGTATACATGACAGGTAATTTCACAAAAATTTGTCCTTAATTTAACCGTGGCTGTATAGTATCTGTATTTCATACATTAATTTTTCCATTTTTTGCAAGAGTTTTTAACCAATACTAGAAATTGTTTGACTTGATTGGTGCGGATAGAATTCATTATTTTATAATCCACTTATTGGAATAAACTTTTCAGTGACTTATCTTATTTTAAACGTTGAATAACATTACTAAATCATGCGAATCTTAAGTTTAATACCCGCTGAAAAGAGTTCAATGAAATTTGTATAGATTTGCTTAGTGTATTTATTTATAGAATATCATTGGCCTCCTAACAAATCATAAAATACAACATCGCACACTTAGTGACAAAAGTAAACGTTTACTGACCTACTCGTATGTATATAAGTTCAGGCCATATTTTTGGTTGGGAGGGTGGAGCGGGTGGTTCTTGACAGATATATCGATACGGCGATGCCACTGCCAGCGGTCGGTCTGCCCGGCTTGGCATAAGTTGTCGCAAGAAATGACAGCGATAGTCGGAGCACTGGGAGGTAAAGTTGAGAGCATTCCAGCTGTAAGTAAAGACGATCCGACCACAAGAAGTCACACACAAAATTGCATGTCGAGTGCTGTATAAAACTCAAATTACAGCCAAATTCATGGATGTAAAACAAGCACTTGAATGCAGCGGGGGCAATATGAAGGCGGGTGGTTATTCTAGTCTAGCTGCAGCTCGCTTTTATTTGACAAATATTTTATGATCCTGACAGAAGTCGACCAACGAAATGTGAAAGTCAACAAAAAATAGTAAAGCAAATAAAGTGGGAATACTGTTTTTGGCTAAATTCAAATAAATATACTTACAACAGTATCATAATATATTTAACAAATAAATGAACTTTATTGATTATTAAAATTTTTAAAAGGAAGAAAAGATAGAGAGAGAGAGAGTGAAAGAAAGATGTTCGAATCAGGGCGTTCATTACAGAAAACTCTGAAGATAGAAACCTTGAATCCTTGGTGAAATAAAACATGAGCTAATGGCTATCGGAGAATTCCAGAGGTAAACAGCAAAATTTTGAAATTGAAATTTTTGGTTCTGATGTGCTTTTGATATGAGTGTTTAGTCTTTTGTTTTATCTAAAGTAAACTCGGAGAGATGGCTAAATTCGAGTAATCTCGACTTTGAGAGACCCTGTGCTAATTTTGTAATAAAAACAAGAATAAAATCACAAATAACGACTTCTGTCTGCTGCTCGCTTCTCTTATTTTTAGAAAACATAATGGACACTTTGACACTCTTAAGTACAGGGTCGAAATATAAGCACTTGAAACTCTGGTTAGCCGGGACTCTTGACACATAAATTAAGTGCAAAGTACACTATCCATCAGTCGCATGCTGTTGACCTTTCCATGCCTTCAACTCTCTTCTTTCTTCTCCACATCAGAGTTCATTTTGGAGAAACAGATAAACAAGCTGCGATGTCAGGGACAATTAAAACTGTAAAGCGATACGACTCCCATTGTTGTTTTCGTCCACATTCACGTTCATATTCTCGTCCTCGTCCTTGTCCTGTCTGATGCCGTTGCCTGTTTGGTGTTTATAATATTTTTGACATTTTAATTGCCCGACAGCGTGTGAAGAAGACTGTAAGGATACTTGCACAAGGACATCAGTTGCAAGCTCAAATGACTTGTGATATTTGCGGCTGTTTGCTCCAATTTTCGTATTTGCTTTAATTGCATTTTTCTAGTTCTTATTTTGTGTTTTACTTAATTTAAACAATTACAGAGCACAGAATAAACTTGGACTAAGCGGGCGTATGTCGGTGCATTCGCAGACGCCATAAAATGCAAATTCCTGCTGATCCTGTTAGCGAATGCCAGTGCATGTGCCATGTGCCTGGCCTGGCCTGCCATTTAGAGGACGGCTTGCCGCTCTACTCTGCTCCACTCACCCCTTGTAGCTTGTCATGTCTGTTGTGTGCCAATTTCTTGCACTACGTTCAGGACACGATTCAGCACAAACCAATCTAAGGATATTGTCCCTGAAATCCCCAAAGCACTGACAGTGCCACAGCCGACGAGGTCTGAGAAGCGCTGCACAAATATTTGATTTGAATTTTTGTTGCTTTCACACTGCAAGAAATAAAAACAATTTCTATTAATATATTGAGCAATTATTTTAAGTAAGGTAACATATATTTGGCACTAATTTATCAATAAACAATATGAAATAAGCATTAATCATTCAAAATGGCTAAATAAGGTAAATTGGCATTAGGAATATTAAAAAAAAATAGAATATATTACAAGAGCTACTTTAATGCTATAATATGGAGTTTCATCGTATCGAAATATTATATGATATTGGAATAATCGAGCCAATATCAAGATGTAGTATGAAAAACATTTTGGCATTCTTAAAATGGTTATTAAATTTTTAAACACCAATAAAACCGATTAATTTCGTGTAAGTTAGGTTCAAAACTAGTAATATAATTCTAGTACTATAACTAGATAAATTTGCACGAAACGTGATTCATAATTTGGATTTATATTACTATTGCAAAACAGTGTTTCTCGCAGTGTATTCTTGCTTAAGTGCTCCGGTTCAGTTAGTAACTACGCAAAGCTGGCTCGATATAATCCTCGAGTATTTTCACGCTGGCATTGCACCTTTGACTGCATACATACATATATAAACCTGGACTTCCGACCGACAACTGATACTTCCCCTCACTGCCCCACCCCTGGCAACTCATCAAACTGCCATTACTTTGCCCTCTAGCAAATCCGACAAGGACTACTTTCCTGTCGCCAGCTGTTGCTCCTGTTGCCCGGCCAAGTTAACGGTATTAGATAAATATGCAAATAGAGTGTAAGACAGTATACATTGGCGGGGCACGTTAAGTATACGACATGTTATTTACAGAAATTGCGCGATTAGCCCGAGCTTTAAATTAAGCAATTAAATTCATTGACGCGCTCAATAGGAATATACAAAACACACTAGATCATAAATCATCAAGTTTCTGCGATTGCCCAAACACCCAGTGTAGTTCTCATTAATAAAGTTCATTGACCGAAAAACGCAACCACGCTCAACTTTACCGATAGTTTCACCCGCATGTCAACCCTTTTCGAAACCTAAATAAAATGTTTATCAGAAAACACGCATGTCAAGTTTGACCTCCTAAAACCACAAGCTAGCTTTTTCTATGCGGTTTTTATTTTTATTTTATTTTTTAATTTACTTCTCTCTGGCCATTTTGTTTGCTCATAATTCAAAATGTAAATAAATAGAAAATGTTATAAAGGAAAACTCAGTCGAATCGAGATAACTATTAGAAATTCCCAAAAGCTTTTTACATATAAATTGCCTGCGCCTGCAAAAAGTGAAGCCAAAAAAGATTTATATATTTAATAAACTCGTGGAGTGTGGTATGAACTTATACTATACAAAGTAGTTTAGGTAACTGTGACTCGCAGTTCGCAAGAAACTTTTATGATAAAGTAAGATTAGAAATTGTCATAGCCAAATATCTCTGATTAAGCATTTTTCTTAGCAAGGCTTATGCTTATGAAATTCATAATTCTTATTCATACCCTAAAAATGGGTATAATAATTTTCGTAAGATCAGACTGGTTTCAATTTTGTTTCACCTCAGCATTGAATTTAAAACGTTGACACTAAGGTATAAGACTCGCTTAAATTTAGGGTACTTAGTACACAAAAAAGCTTATGCAGAAATCAAGTCGCCAATGTACTTCAAAATGCCACTTTTATCGTAGCTTCAACTCATTTTAGTCCTCAAGTTCGCCACGGCATTTGGGGACGTTTTCAACTAGACTCATTTCAGGCACGAAAATTCTGCTAATTCATAGGCCATTTCAAGTTAAATGTCCCCCCGAATGCCAAAGAGACACACACACATAAGTAGAAGACAAACTTGGCTATTCAGCAGTGAGTTTTCCCATGCTGGGTGTCCAATGGTTAATGTGCTTCCTGTTGACGATGCCACAAGGAAACGTGTCCTGTGTTTGTCCAGTCGGCGTCGAATGACATGTCAAACACGCAACTGCTCCGATTCAATGTACTCCACACTCTCCCACTCGCTTTGTTGTCTTTCAGTTGCCACAGCGAATATTGATTATTGTTGTTGTGGGCAGAGCTTTCCGCGGATTTGAAGCAGCTTAGAGCGCACAGACAATTTTGGTTTTCTTTTACCATCGGCCATTGGCCATTGACCTTGTGCCTTGCCACAGGCACTAAATGTTATGACATTGTAGAAAGCGATACGTCAAATTTATTTTTCGCCTCTTTTGTGAGTGAAAAAAGTCAAGTTGAGGCGATAATTCTTTGATAAATTTGCGGTACTTGAAATGAAAAAATGCCTTCTTTAATTTTTAGGTAATGTGTTTTGCCAAATTGACCTTATCCGGACTATAAATTTGTCACGCTGGTTATCTTGAATCTTGAGTTAATTAATTTTATTTGTGCCTCGACTTCTGACGCTGACATCTTTAGTACCTGATTTAGCGATATCAAAGGACAAAAACATTAAAGAAATAACTAAATGTTAGATTTTGTTGCGTGAGTTGTTCTTTTGGCTAACAAACACTTTAAAGAATTTATTGTGTCCAAATCGCACACAACATAAATTGATTATTCAAGAATAACGCGTAGAAAATTATTGAAAGAAAATTTTACAAAAGCAGAAAGTACACATGAGCTTTATTGTATTAAAATTATATATTACCACAATTAATCAATTCTGATCAACTTTTAACCTATACCATCTCAATGAACATCAATGTGAATTCCTTGCCAAATTTTAAATTGTATGTAAGTATTCATATAGCTGACTCTACAAGCAATCAATGTTCGCTGCCCAACAATTTGCATAAAAAATCGCACAAATATTTATTCATATGCATTCACTTACATGCACTCAAAGCGCCAGCCAGTAAAACCGAATAAAATTTTCTTTTTTGACATTCACTTTTTATTGGCACACTGAAAGCAGCCAAATAAAGGAAAAGATGTCAAAAATGTATATATGTATGTATTTTTGCTGCTATTTTTTTTAAATTGCTGTTGTTATTGACTTTTGTTTGGGAACTTTTTCTCGCCCATTTCGTATTTGTTTGGATTCGCTTCATAAGGAAAATCTCGACTATTTATCAATTTAAAAAACGAAAAACAGAAATGAGAAAAAAAAAACTGAAATTTATCTGGTGCAGCATTCCGAGTCACTCGGACATTTGCTGCACTTCAATGTTTTCTTTATGCAAAGCGAATGAAAAGTTTTCTTGTCATGTTATGGGTTTTTTATATAAAGAATGTGGACAGTTTCAGCCGTCGATATCTGGTCCTGTTTGGAATTGATAGCAGCGACTGTCAATAGTTGGTTCCACAATTGTTTCCAAATCTGACTAATTTTCCGTTTGTTGCCTCACTCTTTAGGAGCTAAAACGATAATAAATCACTTAAATTTTTTAGATATATTCCAACATATTTTGTTCAAGTGGCAAACTTAGTTGGTTTCTGTTTTACCAAAATATCTTATTAACAATTGATGTTTATTAGAATTATTAATCGATTTTTTAATTTTTTCTATTACTTAGTATTATCAACTATACTCTCAAAATTATGCCTTTGTTATATATATCTTTAGATGATCCTGTTATTTTGTATATAATGGTATTCTGTACAATTTGCAGGGTCACCATTAGTCTATCATTCTTATTAAAAAACACACTAAAATTCAAATTTTTTGTTGCCAAGTTTGATTAAAGGTTATCAAGACCACTATAAATATGAGCAGACATTTATATCTTTTTGAACTTCAGAGAATGTACAAAAACTATCAGCAGAAAATGCTGATATTCAAAGATGTCAACTGTATATAGTAGGTCATGAAATTTTAGTTAAAGGAGTTGAAATATTGTATTGTGGGAATATCATTACGAACACAAACCTGAAACTGTTGATTTGAGTTAAATTTATTTTTAATTTTATATTTTTAAATCGTTTTTTTTCCAAATTCAATGTTTGCTTTTGCTTTTATTAGAATATATATCTATTTTGTTTTAATAAGTTCATTTTTGATCATGGCTTCAGCATTCAATAATCCTACTTATCAGCACATGGTAAATACCAACAGGAACAAGTCTAATATGCACAGTGATCTGAGCAATCAACTGGACTATAAACTTTCGGGAACTTTGATGTGCATATCCGATATTATGAAGCGCATGTCTCCAGAAGTCAGTAAGCACCTGTTGAGTGCGAAGTCTCCAATGCATGCGACTGGTCGCGATTGGTCTCAAATGCTCGATGAATTTTTACCTAGGAACAAAAATGGCACCAACCGGTCGTCAAGAAGAAATAAAAATCATCAATATAAGCCTGTGTTATTGCGAAACAAGACGCCGTTTGCACAACTGACTCCGGGCATATTGCCAACACAGCATTATCAATGTGGAGAGGAGACAAACACTCTGCGGCTAAGCAAGGCATACACTTTGCCCCATAACAAGGATACCGATGTCCTGGAGACATTGCCAGCCGGAGATTCCTCCATAAACGTCTCTGAGGAGGAACAGGACGTACAATCGCCCCTTTCCCATAAAATTCTGAATTTGCTGAACAGAATCTATCTACAATCTTGCCCAGGGGACTTCATTAGCTGCCTACAGCATGTCGGTTGTTCATTTCGCCGTTCTGGACTTATGCAGTCCTTAACTAGTGCGTTCTACTTTCTGTATGACTTTATCGTTAGTATTACCGTTAGTCTAAGGCACTCGATACCGACCAATGCCTTGTCCAGGCTTAGACAGGTAATTTTTTTTGAGCCTATCGCACTTATAGGCAAACCATTGCTCCATGAAGTCAAATTAAATCCATCCCAAGCGAAATCCATAAATTTACAATGGCCGCCAGTCGATGAATCATTATCAAGGTCGGCAATTGTGAGCTTCGGCAGATACTGCAAATTTGAGACTTTAAAAACAGTCAATTTAGGATACTGATGCGAAAATTGTCTGACGTTTTATAAACCAAAATGCTTGTCAATAAATAGCAATATTGGAGTTATAATTGAGTATTCATTTTGTATTTGTTTCAGCATATACGAAAATTTTAAGGAATGTTCCTGTCTGTGTATTCAAAATTTCTTAGATGTTAAATATTTGGATCGGAATAGCATTTAATTTATTACATCGCATTGATGATTTTCCCAATAAAATGAGAATTATATGATATTCACGCTAGAATTAGAGATTTGATTTGAGTCCTATCAGATAGTGACAATTGATCGCAGTTTGTTTCATATAGATGTTTTTTTATATTACACGGAGCAACAAAATTGATTTTTTTCCTTGTAACACGCACAGACTTTTTTTGACACATGAAGAGCCCCACATAACGTAACAAATTTTTAAATTATAATTTTTAAAATGATTTATATTAATAAATATATAAAATCCCTTAAAAAATCAAAATATTGCTGCCACAGTTTGTTTCATCCAAAAACTTTAAGTGACTCCATTTGTAATTTTTTTTTCTCAATTTTTTCTATTCTGTGGACTCATCATAAACTTAAGTTTGAGAATGCCGATAACTTTACTGTTGCCGTGAATTTCAAAAATAATCTTCGTACTTTACAACAATTGAATAGCCGATTCATAAATCTGCACAAAGCTTTTTTACCCTTCTTTTTTAAGAAAATAATTGTATCCAATTTAACGACGTAAATTTAGTATCTATCTTATCCTTTTTCGAAATGTTTACAATTACCTCTTTAAAGTTAAAGGTCATCCAACAAACGGATTCTCTTTTTCGTTGAGTGTATTAGACCCTCAGCTGAGACATTTGTTATTAAATTTAATAATCCATATGATGTCAAAGCTATTTAATGCCATACAGTTATTCTGACGCTCAACCGCGGATTTGTTATTCCATATAAACATAAACTGTGAGGGTTGCAGGCAGGGTTGCCATAACAATTTACCTCGATGTCACCTCTGTGGCAAGGCGAATATTGCAAGTTGAGTTTTATAGGAGAAACCAACGAGGCGCATTAAATAAACGCTACGAGACGAAGCTCATTTAATTTTACGTTGACAATTTCAGCTTTCCCCAAAACAAAAGCAAAACTAAATAGAAGAAATACGATTTGCGCGATACAAGCAACTAAAATACACTTTCAAATCGAAATTTGAATGATTAGGAAATTTTACAAATTTCAATGTAGCGAAGGATTTATATAGTTCAATATAATCATGTACACGTATATTCTTATGTATATTCAATTATTAAAAATCATATATATGTATTTATATATCGGTATCGATATTATCGATAATGATAATAAGAACATAATAAATTTTATTTCAATAACACAAAAATTCTTTAGCGGATAATATCCCAAAAATGTTATGGCACAAGTAATTTTAAGCTTGTAAAATTATTATATTCATCAATGTTCGTATTTTTCTTTTTAACATAAAGAACTTTAAGCACAAATTTGTATAACTGAGTTGTGTACTTTTTGTACTTGTCAACTTTAGTCGAAATTCTTTAAAAAGTTAACATGCCCGAAAGCATCAATCTACTCTTGTCTAAGGGTTAGCGAAATTTGTTGCCAAATGTTGTCTTTGTTGCTCGTCTGGCTTATCGCTGACAGCTTCTGTCTGGACAAATTCGTGTGCTAAATTATTGAAATTTGACAAGTGATCTGAGTACTCAACCGACACTGTGACAGCCATAGAGATTTTCATACGAGACTGGTCAAGTAACCAGCTGCAGTTTCGGTCACAGTTTGAGTCTCAGTCTCAGAGCTAAGAAATCCAATTAATTAGCTTTGACATTGCGACACTCAAGGCATGAAATTAAAGTCAAGCGGCTTCATGCTCGTAAGTGTTACTTAATTTGTCAATTATCGATTATTGATTATGTTGTCCTCGAAATGGCGTCGCAAGTGTATCTATAATTAGCTCCCAGCAGGCGTCTCTTGGGCGATGTGCCTGTTGATTCCTTGGGTTCAAAGGTCCAAAAATATATGTACATGGACCCAGTTAAAGACACAGATTTCGCAGCTACTTTCTGCAATTATTCCTCAAATGAATGGATTTCTCTGATAAAGACTTAATTTGTGTAGCTACAGAAACAAAACTGCTGCTCCCACATTCATTTGTAGTCAAATAGTGAAATGCATGCTTTGGATTTGCCAACCGTCAGCTTAGCTTTAAGATTTTAAAACCTGTTGCATTTGCCAGCACTGGTCAGCTTAGTGTCGGATACATTCGAAGAGCAATCTTACAGATACATTTGGAAGCTAATACGGTTTTGTGCCAAATTAATCAAAACAATGTTGTGGCAAATGCCACAAATAAATTGGCTAATGAAATTGCACAGATTTCTGTTGCTTACCAACTTTTCTCTCTTTCTTTCTCTCTTGCCATTTCCTGACTTGCATTCTACCCGCTTTTATGGCCAATGCCATTTTATAATGAACAGCAAACTATGTGCTGTAGTTAAAGATTGCAGAGTGCAGCTGCGAGCTGATTGCAATGGTTAAGAAAGTCGTTCACTGTTGTTGTATCGTATTCACTTTGCCGTTGTTTCAATTTGAGCCTCTTCATATCATTGCTCTGTCAATTAAAGAAACAAAAAAGCATTAAAATTTAAAACAAAAATAAGACACTTAATTAGGTTCTACCGAGATTTGAACTCGGATCGCTGGATTCAGAGTCCAAAGTGCTAACCATTACACCATAGAACCTCTTAACAATCGAGCAACTCTTTAAATGACTTAAGCCAAGAAATACATATTTTAAATTCATTTATTGAAAATACGAAATTAAATGAAAATTCTGCTAATCTCAGCATACACTTTTATAAATAGATAAATATATATATATATTTCTCAAATTTGAATATGCTTATTTATGTAAACGGAAATTGGGGTGCTTGAATAATAAATTAAATTTGCAATGAAATCATAAGCTGTCGCAAATTATAGACATGTTAATTTCCAAATAACTTTAAATCAAATTAATAATATTTATATTTTGAAATGAAATTTTGAATTTTTCTTTTACCTGTGATTTTCGTTTGATTTAATAGTTTGAATAAAGACAATTAGAAGTACACTTGAACTTTTATAACTCGAATTTTTCTCTAACTCGAGCTAAATGAGCTAAAATAATAAATTCAAGAAAAATAACTCTGTAAGTCGAATATCTCCTTACCTGGAACCTTTTCTTTGGATAGTGGTGATTCAAGCAGGGAAGTTCGACTGTAATTTAAGATACGCATATGAAGTAGGTATGAAGTTTGAGTAGACTATTCGAATCATATCAAATCCCATCAGAGGTAAAACATAAACTCTAGTTTTAACACCGTCAATTATGAACAGTTCAACTTGACTTTCGTCCTTTGTTATGCTGCCTCCGCTGATGGTGTGGGCGTGGCAAGTCAATTGCATGCACTCCGGTCTTTCATTGTCTGGCTTTTTGTGTCGCGCTCTGTTCAACTTAGCTAATTAGGCAAACACTTGTTATCCCCGCAGGTTCTGCTTAACACCTCCCAGCCCCTTTATCCTGGACACACTTTTAAGTACCATGAACTCGCCCGGACATGTTCATTGCTTTGCTCACCGGTGTTTAAACGGATTCAAAGTTTATTTTTAACACTTCTGCCCCTACTCCTCGAAACGCTCACATTATTATCACATCATTTGCATGCGTTTAGTGTGTGGGCGGGAGGGCGTGGCGGACATAGAGGTCTTCTTTGGCGTAAATAACAGCAACTTTGTGCCAGTAATTTGATTCGCTTGGCGACAACTTTTGACGACAATCTCATTAACATGAAATGACATTAAAATCAGCATCGGAATCGACATCGAAATGTCCATGCATATTTCGGAATGGTTGCTCTGCATTCACATCATCCTCTGACGGGATTCACTTCTCATATAAACAGCTCTAAGGACACAAACGGATAAATTATGACTGTCCCTGCTTTTCTCTGCACTTTTTGCAATTGTCAAACTCCACTCCCTTCCACCCTGACCCACCATTGTTTCAAGCCAATGTTAAAAAGTTTACCAATACATAGATTGCAAATTGATATGAATGTATGTATGTATATTAGCGAACCTTATACACATTTAAACTTATACGCAAACACTTATACCCACAACTTTATTTTTGGCGAATTTACGGCGAATTCAACAAAAGCTTTAGTCTGTCCATTTTCATAGGTTGCCAATATAGCTGTGTACAAAAGCTTTCACGAAAGCTTAAACAGTGCTAAAAATAAGTGTGCGTTAAAAGCTCTCGACTGGTCTTAAATGTTTATTAAAAGTTATTTTAGGAATAAGTTTCATGTTTTTAATTTATTTAAATTTATAAAAGCATTATAAATTTTATTTTTACTATGGCAGGAATGTTTTTTTTTTTTTTAATTTTAATAAAGTTTTTATTTTTTTGTATAGGATTACAATAACAATATAATACGTTAAATTATCAATGTAATCTTAGCAAATTAAACTAATGTTCTCTTCATTTTAAATTCAAAATTGTTTAAATTTTACTTGATTTTAATCATAATTTTTTAAACAAAAATTAATTGATCCAAATTGGATGATTTAAGGCTACTATGAAGAGTTTCACCCACTTTGTTTTTGCAATTGACTTGCTTCGATTCAATATTTTAAAATAATTTTGGAGGAAAAATTAATTGAAATTGCTGTTGTTATTATATTTAGAATATTTTAGGAATAATGGATTTAACCCTATTAATGACGATTTACATTGAGTTTCTAAATATTTCTCTAATCACGATGACAACTTAAATAACTTTATCGCTAACAAGTTGTTTGGGATTTCTTCAAAATAATATGTCCCTAGCCTACTTTTATAAGAACCTCATGTACTCGAGAACTTTTCGTAGTATTGACAAAAATCGCATCTAATCTGCTTCGCGAGAAACACGCGTTCTTTGTGAACTGATAAGAATAAACAAATTTAAACTCAGAATTTTCGAAAATAACTAATATGTAGTATATTATAATGTACTTATAATGTTTATGATCAAACAAATTAGTGCACATAATGCCTGAGTCGGAGACAATCCACAGCTCGACAAAAAAAAACTAATAAGTATATGAAATAGCCATCTATTTATTGGACCTATTTTTGTATGTATGTATCATAACGAATATAAAAGTGATATAGGTACTTTTTTGGGCTCTTGAGATAATCAACCGATTCTACGGGTTTTATAGTCATAAAGATGCTAAAATGTGATTTATATTTATACGAGATTATCATTTGCTATATCTTATCAATGGCACTTCGATTAAGGCAGCTGCATACACGGTTGTAAACGCGTCATGCTCTGGGGTGGCAGTTGATCCTAATGGCACCTCTGCGGACCTTTGGCCTCCCAAGTTGCTGTCCAAGATTAGGGAATGGAGGAAGTGTGACAAAGCTGGACATAAATTATAAAAGAACTGCCGACTCTGGTATGTATAGCTATAGGTGGGTATTTACCTTTATATATACATGCATACTATACTTCATTTTATGGGATCAAACTACTGCTGCGTTCATGTTTATCAAATTATAAACTTGTATAATTTGATAAGCGGTTGGCAAAACAATTGGCAACAGCCAAAAATTCTGTTATGAATCGGTCAGTTGATATGGTTTTTTCGCTTGTTTTATTCATTCGAGGGCAGGCTGATAAGTGACATAGCCAAATATTTGCCGAAAACAAGTTTCAATTCAAGAGAGTAACAATTTTTCAGCATTTAAAAAAGAAACTTGCAGAATGTAAAAATAGAGAGAACAAATTTTAAAATTGGCATAACATACGCAAATCAAATTTATGATCTATTTTGCTAAAAATATCAAATGCAAATTGTTTCCAGTGTGGATCAGGGGAATCCGGAATTGCACTATCCCAATTAAAACGACTGTAAGAAGATATCACTACAAACGAATTAAAAAGACTCTAAAAAGATATCACTACAAACGAATTTTGTAAGACGCGTTAGCTTCAAGAAAGAGGGTGAATACTCTCTAAAGATCTGAAAATTGTGTTGAAATATCGAATGGTTAATTTATGAGTACAAATAAATACGAAAATAGCTAAAGTCAGATTCAAAAGATCAACTGGTTTAGTTTAAAAATTTTTTTTACAAATGCAAACTAAATAAAAGATGTAACTTTTTCAAGAGCTTAAAATTAATAAGAACTTTATCCAGTAAGTATGATGAGTAAAAGAATTTGTGGCAAAATCTCATTAATACAACAGGTGTTCGACCTTAACAGATAATAGTAATCTCTTTGTTGATTTAATTAACTTTACTTTTAAAATAGAATTATTTTTATCTATCTCACACTGATTTTTTTATTATTCTGATGAAAATAATTCATTAAAAATAATATATCCTTCTTTTATTAGCCATACCAATTCAGATAACCCAATTTTGATGATACCTGCATTCTAAATTTAGATTGACTTCTGTTTGCGTAAGAACTTATTCCTTGCCTAATCCAATTTCATTCAGAAATAATTAATAAATTAAAATTTGGTAATTGTCAAGCCGAGTCAAGTTCATGAATTGTTTCAAGGTTCAGCATAATTATGATTATAAATCACAAGCTACGGACACATATTTATTATACTATATATGTACATACATGTGCGACAAAAAATAGATTAATACTATATGCCTATTTCAAGCTAATCTACAATCCGATTACTAGTAGTTCCATGTATTGAGATTATATTGGAGATGTTTTATGTTATTGATTCTGTTTACAGTTCATTAAAATACTTAAAATTCCACAGTTATAAAGACACGATGCACGTCAACCTAATGCATTGTATACTACATATGTACATATGTATGTAGTATAATTATTGTAAGCTTTAAGTGTAGTGCATATAGCGTGCCCCTATGTCACATTACGCTGATAAACAAAAATGGATCTTACCTGATTTTACATCATTGATTCATTTACCCAAATTACGCCGCACAAATTTAAGTAGATAAGTATAGATAGTTAAGGCTCTCAAAATTTGTTAACAACTCGTTTGATTCAAAAGTTTGGAGTGAAAAAGTAAGCTTATAAGATTGAAGTATTTTTTTTGAATCTATATTATATTATTATTAATATTATTAAAGCCTTAAGTTCTAAATTTAAAATGTATAATATACATAAATAAAATAAAAACATCATTTTTGTAAATGGCAATATTTTTTTCCCTTTATAAACACCCAAGAACAATTAATTTAAAATAAATGTCAAAAAGCTAGTTTTTCTTTTTTCTTTATCGTTTGCAGGCTAAAGAACGCACTACGATAACAGCAGACTGAATTTATCAAAATGCCCCTGTACTTCGAACATTTACCATTAAGGGCATAACCCCGCACTAAAACCTACTAACTGATAAGCGACACTACGTCGCTTCTTCCTCTTCGCATTCTAAAATGATCAGAAGATTTGGCTTGTGGCCATTCGTTTAGCACGAATGGAGCATTCGATTTCGATTTCGATTTGTGTGTGTAATCAGTGTCAAGCAGTAGGTGCGAGCGAGTGCGCAATGTGGGCGAACAACTGATAACAGAATTGCGCCAGCAGGTAGCTCTCTAATTCCGTCATACTCACAGCGATCGACAGCAGCAGCAACAACAACGAAAGCAGCAGCAGCAGCGACAGTGACAGCGACAGCGACGACGACGACAGCAAAAGCAATGATCGACGATTTCAATAGCATCCGATCCTGTTTCTGCTTTCAGTTTGCGCTTTGGCTTCGCTTCGTGCGGTCGTCTGCGTTTGTCGTGCCAAGAAATCGAAAAGAAAAAGCTAGAAAGAAACACTAATAAAAACATACAAGTGTCGTGCTGAATAACAAAAACAATATTCACATAAATTATGTAAGTTTGAAACAGTAAACAATAAATACACTGCCAATAATATGGGAACATTAAGTGCGCGGCTTCGTCGTTCAAAAACTCCCCCCACATTTAAACACGTGTGAGCTTACAAACTATACACTTCCCCACATTTACCGGCTGTTTTCTGTTTTCATTCGGTTTTCTCTCAGTTTTCTTATAGTTTTCTCTTCAGTTTTTAGTGGGTCAGTGCACTGCTCTTGGGTTCATTGTCACCTTGACGTCAGTTGTTTCTTTAATTCTTCTTTTTTCTAAATTTTGCTTGCCTTTTTTTTTATTATTTCTTGCTTTGATCGCATTTCTTACATCTACCAAACTCTTTGGCCAACTCTTTTCTCATTCCACTTTCGAAAATAACAACAACGAGAATATAATAATAAAATTCTTCAGTTATGTGACATGCCATTCTCTTTTCATTTTTCGTCTGTTTCGTTGTCCCCGAAAAAAGAACGAAAATAAAAATTAAAAAAAAAACACATGGCAAATATTTTTAGATCGGCTCTCATTATCGGTTTTTGTTTTCATACGCAGCTTCTTGGTTCCCATGTAATATATTTTGAGAGATTAAAGCTCTATGTATATAAGAGCATACATACGTTAGTCATTACATGCTTTTCAGTTGTATTCAAAACTTGCGGGAACTATTCACAGATGCGAATCGTACGACGAGCACATGTCTAGACTTCTATTCTTATGAAAAAGCCGGTTTCCTCCTCCATGCTCATTAAAGCTTCTCTAACTATATAAACAGAAGTATTCACATACATACTTTTGAACATACAGTTTGAGCTAAGTCAATTATGTCGATGTGGATAGGTTTCTTTTTGGCCATAACCTGTGGAGTGTTTTTTATTACTAACTTTTTTTTTGGTCTGACATAAGCAGTCAAATTGTAGTATAAATGAATAATACTTATATAAGAACATAACAATTGGAGCTTTATAAAGATCAATGCATAATCATCTTAAAACCGCTGAATAACATAGATCAGAATAGCATAGCAACTCATTTGTTAATTAGAATTTGAACAACTATCACATTCATTCACCGTTATTTATTTTTAATTAAATAAAAATCTGAATTCTAGATTTATTTCCAGTTTTAGAATTAACTTCCAGAAATTCTACCAATTTTAGAAACATTTTAGATTGTTAAGATTGAAATAATGTTTGCTTTCTTAATTTAAAGCAGCAGTTGCTTAATAGTACAACTCGGAAATATGAACTAAACTTACAATTATTATTATATTTGATTTCCTAATTAATTAAGTATAGAATAAAGTTCAAATGTTTTCGTTAATAGTCTAGTAAGAGTACAACACAATTAAATGACTTTAGTGTTATTTTTATTGTAATTATCCGTAAAGTGTCTTTATTGTATTCGCGTATGCATTAGGTGACTGTCAATCATCTAATTTGTAAATTGCATAGCTGGAGGCCTCCATCAATCAATCAGATCTAATCAGACTAAGTAACCAGGCAACTGTAAACTTTTTCAACTAAACATGAAAAATCAGCTGGCTAACCTTGTCAATAAACTTTGGACTCATTTATTTTCTTTTCCATTCTTAACTAAAAAATGGCTTTTGGTTGTTTGTTTTGGGTATTTGCTGTTATCATTCGAAAAAGTGGAAATGGTTTGCCCATTTATTTATTGATTAATAAAAAATTATGAACGTTTCATACATTTGTATAGATAGTTATCGAGCTGTCTGTACATCGAGGGCTACCCTTTGTACCCAAAAACTTAACTCGTATGTTAACTACGGTAAGCCAAGACTTCTGTAGTCTTGCTTTATCATACATAAGTTGTAGATAAGACTCCAAAATACCTGAATGCTTACACAACTAATGTCATGTCAGAACATTGGGAACTACAAACTTCCAGGTTATCAAATATAATATGATATGATTTTTGGAAAATCCCCATTTAAAAGAATATACTAAAGAATATACTTATAGATAAATAAAATTCCACTTGTTGGACACAAAATGTAATTAGTTATTTTAAGTTTAAAAATTAAATCATATAAATTACCAAAATGTAACTAAAAACTTTCTTTAACATTTTAATACAAACTTAGTGTGTCCTACAATTATATGGATATTTACACAATATTTATTTTAAACGCTATAAATCAATATATTTAAATCAATTTAAATCAATATATTAAATCAAATATATTTTTTATTTTTGTTTACTATTATTTAATTGTTTATTAACTTTCTCAGTTATATCATACGCACTACTTAATTATTATTTAATTAATAATATGCACTTAAAGTCAATAAGATATAATTGATTTTATAATTATTTACAGTTTAATTATTGTATGCGCTTATAGTTATTTATAGCAAAATTCTAAAAGGGCAGAATAAGCTCTTACCATATAACTGAAATGTGCAGTAAATGGTTTTTATATATGAATTATAGTACAATTATTTACGGCTTTACTTTGCCGCCTCTAATCAGGTGTTAAGTCATAATTAAAATATCACGATAAGAAGTGAAGCGTGTGGTGATAACCTTGACACTGAGGACCCCTTATCAGATGGGGAAAACTGTTGTACTTTGGTCACAGGTCATACGATTACTTTGCGATGTCGCATGCTAAATTTAGTTAAAAGTTTCACGTATAAACTAAATTTACTTCTACTTATGATTTTTTTAATTCGATTTCAGTTGCTATCAGACTGAGAAATGGCCACAACTCCAAACGAAGCGCTCTTCAGTCGCCCAGGCCCGAATCGCCTGCGGCCCTCGGAGGTCTATTGGACCACCAATATCGAGGAGGCGGTGAAGATACGTATGCACAAAGAGGGTCTCGGGGCGGAGGAGCCCATCTCTATTCCCGGCCTGCTCAAGCGAAGTGTCAACAATTATCCCGACTATCCGGCGCTGCGCACCAAGAACGGTAAAAATGGTTACACCACAGTCACCTACAAGTGAGTACCGAATGGGTTAACACAATTAGCGTTCGTTTAATGATTCAATCTCAATCATCCGGCAGGCAATACGAGGCAAAGGTTCATCAGACGGCCAAGGCTTTCATCAAACTGGGCCTGCAGGAGCACCACTCGGTGGGTGTGTTGGCCTTCAACTGTGCCGAGTGGTTCTACTCGGCGATGGGTGCCATCCACTCACGAGGCATCATTGCGGGCATCTATACCACCAATTCGGCTGAGGCGGTGCAGCACGTCCTGCTGGACTCCCGGGCACAGGTGGTCATTGTGGATGATGCCAAGCAGATGGACAAGATCAAATCAATTCGCGACAAGCTGCCCAATCTGAAGGCGGCCATTCAAATACAGGAACCCTATCCAGAATATCTCAAGAAGGAGGACGGATACTACAGGGTGAGTTTAACTTAGTGATGTAAAAATACTCAAACAAATCGATAGCTCGATTGTCGTAAAAGCGACTTTCAAGTACTTTAACTTGATAATCTTTTTGTCTATCATTCGAGTTAATTAAAACGAATTTCATGAATAACAGAAGTAGCTAATTTTTAGAATTCAGTACAATTTATTATAACAGGAGTTGATTAAATGCTCAAGCTTGAGATTTTAAATTTGAATGTTCGAAAAGTAAAGGGAAGTAAAAATTAAGTTTATTTAAAATCGATAACTTGATGCTAAAATTAATTGATCGAAATTATTGAAATTTTAATGCATTATTAATAAAAACCAAACCAAACCATGATCAAAACAAGTGGGAAGGCTATAGTCGAGCTGCCGACTATAGGGTTCCCGTTACTCGTAGTCTCTGAGATCTAGGCCCTTACACGGACGGACTCGGCTGTTGATGCTGATCAAGAATATATATGCTTTATAGGGTCGGAGATGCTTCCTTCTCCCTGATACATACTTTGCAGTGAATACAATATCCCCTTTTACTTATTTTTTATGTTACGGGTATAATGACATTCCACTTGGAAATCGGATCAATTATGGAAAAGTTATGAACTTTTGACCTAACAACTTTACAAGTGATAATTTTTAATTATTTTGTCAAGGTGCAAATGCATAAATTGACATTCTAGCGAAAAACAAAATAATTTACCGACTTTTTTAAAATTTGTATGCAAAATAAATAAGGCAAATCTCTGACAAAACAAATAAGAATTGAGTTGTCGATATATCTCGATTTTTATCACTTGTTTATCTTTGTCCTTTTTTTTAAGTTTTTTAATTTATTACTCTTTCTTGGCAGTGGTCTGAAGTAGAGGCGATGAATGTGACTGATGTGGAGGAGGAATTCAAGCGTCGCCTGGAGAATATTGCCATCAATGAGTGCTGCTCCCTGGTCTACACCTCCGGCACAGTGGGCATGCCCAAGGGCGTGATGCTCTCGCACGATAACATCGCCTTCAATACACGCGGCATTGCCAAGAGCCTGGAAAAGGTTGTGATGGGCTCGGAGACAATGGTCTCCTATCTGCCCTTATCCCATGTGGCTGCCCAGACGGTGGACATCTATACGGTCGCCTCGATGGCCGGTTGCATCTGGTTTGCCGATAAGGATGCGCTCAAGGGTACGCTGGTCAAGTCACTGCAGGATGCTCATCCCACACGATTCATGGGCGTGCCTCGAGTGTTTGAGAAGTTCCAGGAACGAATGGTTGCCGTCGCCAGCTCCAGTGGCAGTTTCAGTAAAATGATTGCCGGCTGGGCCAAGGGCATCACACTGAAGCACTATATGGAGAATCAAGGGTAAGTTCCCAATATTCCCAACACACCAAAAAAAAAAAAAAAAAACCTACTTCAGCTTTAACTTTGTGTGCGCATAAATTATGCAAAATGGATGCACAGTTAAAGTGGCTGCAACGACTTAACCCACCATCCACCTTCCACCGTCCACCACTCACGGGGTGTCCTTACTTACGGCTATCCTGGCTGAAAGCAATCCCTGCGAGGCACTGCCGCGTTTCCTTCGCTAAATTATGCAAGCGCAGCGGCATGCTCTGCTTTAGACCAAAATCACAGACAACAACATTACTCATACGTCAGGTTGTACACGGTGCTACCAGCAGGAGCTGGAGCTGCAGCATTCGAAGCATGCGGGCACGTCCTTCGTCCAAAGAAATGAGTATGAGGCAGGCTTTCAGTCTATGCTCTCCTGCAACTCCTGTAAATTCTAGTCTGTTATTTGCACATCGTACAGCGATTTTTAAAGCTTCAACGTTGTCAGTGATTAGTGCAGTTTTAGCTTGTCCTTAAAGTTAAAGTCACTTGGCCGTATTTTCCTAGTCCGGTTGAATAAGAGTAATTATTGAATGTTAAAAAAATTTCTATTTCAAAATATGTTAGAGTAAGTTAACTGAAACTGAAAAAAGGTCTAACAGTTTATTACGTATTTTTCAATTTAAGAAAATTTTAACTTTGAAAATTTGGCACTACTATGACTACGAGTATCTTCACACAGCGAATAAATACAAAAATATTTCTAAGAAGTATTTTATATTTAGACACTTGAATGATTGTTTTTTTTGTTCTTTAGTTTTCCCATCTGATACCTTTGAGAGTAAAGATGCATTCCAGATTTTACGTTAATCAAATTTACTCGAAAAAAAGAATGATTGATTGATTAATCTTCTTACTTCATGAGCTTTAAGATAATAATTAACTTTAAGTTAATAAATACCCATATTCCCAAATGATCCATGCGCATCCCCGTCGCCTAGTTTACCTTCTATTCCAAGTACATTTTCGCCCTCCTTCGCCTTGGCTCTCAAATCCATTATCCTTGGCCCATGCAATTATCAAGTTGCCAGCAAACTAATCAACAATTCCAATTAAACTTTTTTCCAACTTTCTTTGCAGCAAGAGCAGCGGAGGCTTCCGTTACAAGATTGCCAAATCGCTTGTCATGTCCAAGGTGAAGGCTGCTCTGGGCTTTGATCGTGTGGTCAGCCTGGTCAGCGCCGCTGCTCCCATGTCGCCGGAGACAAAGAAGTACTTCCTGAGCTTGGACCTGAAGATCTTGGATGCATTCGGCATGTCCGAGACGGGCGGTTGTCATACACTGTGTCAGCCGGATTGTACGCTCTTGAACACCATTGGAAAGACGATGGCGGGCGCTGAGTCCAAGATTATTAACCCGGATGCGAATGGACATGGTGAATTGTGCATCCGAGGACGTCACGTATTCATGGGCTATGTCTCCAACAAAGAGAAGACTGAGGAATCCCTGGACGACGACTGTTGGCTGCATTCCGGTGATTTGGGCTACATCGATGACAAGGGCTACATTTGTCTCACCGGCCGTTCCAAGGAGCTCATCATTACCGCTGGCGGCGAGAATATTCCTCCCGTGCACATCGAGAACATTATCAAAAAGGAACTGGAGGGCATTTCCAATGCCTTCCTAGTGGGCGAACAGCGCAAATATCTGACAGTGTTGGTTTCCATCAAGGTAAGGACGATGTGAATTGTGATTCTTAGTGATTAGTGAAACAAAAATACATCGATAAATAGATAGATCGACAACAGAAAATCGTTGAAATTTATATGATTATTATGGTGAACGGCACTGATGAGCAACCATGATTTCAAATTTTATGATTATGATGACTAAAAATGCATCCCCAAATTAGTACGTTGAAATTCTCTGATTGTGATGCTTTGTTATCGAAACAAAAATCGTAATCAACAGAACACAAGATTTGAATAAAAAGAAGAACAAAATTAATAAGGAAACCACTTTATTAATATTAATTTGGCTTTCTTAAAAATAATGCAAAGACGTTGGACGTTAGGAATAGTTCTTTAAAAGTGCTTTATTAATGCAATATATCGGCTATTATATTAAATCTGGCCTTATGCTGTGTGTATTCCCATTTCATTAAGCATTTTGCGCCAAAAAGAAATGACAACTTTAATTATGCCTCAAAATCGTATCAAAGCGTTCACCCATCAAAAATGTTTAGATTTGTGATACATGATTACTGATTGATTAGTTCTGATCAAATTATGATTAATGATATGCTTTGTTAAATTTTTAAAGAGTAAACCGTGCATTAAAAATTACGTTTTCTTTTAGAAAACATTCTCAATATATCTATATTTGAAAAATATTGATTTACATCACTAATTCTGATATTGAACTTGTTACAGACCGAGGTGGATAAGGACACGGGTGCACCGTTGGACGAGCTGACGCACGAATCGTCGGTCTGGATGAAGTCCCTGGGAGTTGAGCATAAGACACTCACGGATATTCTCAACGCTGGTCCCTGTCCCAAGGTCTGGAAGTCCATCGAGGATGGCATTAAGCGTGCCAACAAACAGTCCATCTCGAATGCGCAAAAGGTCCAGAAATTCGCCATCTTGCCGCATGACTTCTCCATTGTCACCGGTGAATTGGGGCCCACTCTGAAGGTCAAGCGCAATGTGGTTAACAAAATGTATGCCGATATCATCGATAAGCTATATGCCTAGATTGAACCCAGTGAAACCAAAAGAAAACCAAAATTACCAGAGCTATGGGAACTTGAGCTTTAAAATTAAATGAATTTAACGGACTTACAAGCCATTGAGTGCCAGCTTAATCTACTTAGTTACTTACCATAACTACTTATAAATCTAGAAGAAGACAGAAAGAGAGAGAGAGAGAGAGAAAGGGTTGTAATTCACTCAATTTGTATGAGTGCCAATGATGATGATTAATGTTTGAAGATAATGATGATGTTGATTATAATGATGAAGTTAACAATTATCATTTGAAATGCGTCCTTGTAGCTTGCCTACCGATTTCCCCATAAACAACTGTATAGATATTTAGCTTATAAGTTTTTCATTTTATGTTAATTTGTTTTATTTACTGAAACGCAAGGAGTAATTCTATTATCCAATTGCTTGCATTATTACAATAAATTTTCATTACATTTTCAAATTTGACAACTTTTATTTGGTCATGGAAAATAGGCAACAGTCGACCAATGAGGAACTAGTGATGTAAAAATACATCGAAGAATCGACAACTCAATTTATTTTTTTTTAAGACTGTCAATCGAGCTAATCTTTAAAACTTAAGATTTAAATTGTTACATTTTCGAAAAGTTAAGGGATAACTTTTTTTATGTTGTTAAAAAATCAATATCTTGTGGAAAAAAATTATCTTAACGAAGTGAATTAAATTTAAACGCTTAATGTAGAGTCCAAGCCATGATCACAATTACATTCCCCTTGAAAATCTATTCAGTATGTCATGGAATGATGTTGTTTTATACTTATTATTAAGATGTGGATTGCAAGTTAAGACTTGAGGCTTAAAATTAGGAATTTTTGAAACAAAAACATAAGGGGGCCGGGGAACCTTTGCGTAAAATCCGCATTCTAGCGATTATTTAACGCAACTATTTCAGAAGTCGAATAAAAATCAGGGAAAAATGAAAACAATTAAAATATTTGTTTTTATTAAATTAAAGCAAAGTTGGAATCAAAAACTGACGTTAAGGGGGTAAATATGGCTATAATGCTCCAAGCATAGCCGAAGCTATTCCAAAATTTTAATGACTGTCAGCCCTGGCTTACAAACTTACATTCATACATATATGTACATCGAAGAAAACTAATTAGCAAGTAAGTTTCTTAGAGACAGCTTTTAGCTGCTTTAGTCCAGCTGAGGATCCTCCAAGGGCTGCTCGGTGTCCGCTTCCAGGCCCTTTTCGAGACGTTCGGCGACGCGTTGCATCAACTCCTCCATGCTCATCTCGATCTTGACGCAGCCCCGTCGATGGATGTCATAGCGCTGCTCCAGTCCGCACTGGATGCGCTCACAGCTGAGACTGAGGCTGAACCAGCTGCTGACGTCCTTGTAGCCAGGACGACACTCGCACTCATTGTGGGCAATGCAGTGACTGTGCTCCGGACATCCGCCCTGACAGATGGGACGACAAATGAGCTGATGCTGTTTGTTGGGATGATGCGAGTGCTCGTAGCCCCGCTGGCAGCGACATTTGTTCGGCTCGAGGCAGTAACTGTGCGCCGGACAGGGATCCTGGCAGATGGGCTCACAGAAGCCAAAAATGATCGTACGATAGCCGGGACAGCACATTTGCACTGTTTCCCATCTGACACGCTCCTCATAGGCGATGTACAACTCCTGTTCATCCGGATTGCTGGCACTGGCATTTGTTGAGATCTTCGTCCTCGTCATTGGCACCTGATACTTGACGCTTATGTTCTTCTGGCAGTGAACATTCGTTATGGCCATGCCCTCTGTCTGGACCAGCATCAGCACTAGGAGTATTAGTGGGCCTATCATCATCATCATCAGCGCCAGCATCTTTTTGCTTCCACAAATGCCTTATGAGGGCCAATGTGGTTTTCCGTGACGATCGCGACAGACACGCCACAAAATGTGAAACTGCACTAAACGCAGTTCCAGCCGCTGATAAAAGTGAAAGCACAATTCTTTTGTCTCAACTTTGAGGGGTCACAACAATGCATCGCAATGCAGACGGACGCACGATAACTCCCTGTTTTGCACTCCCTTATCGCAATGCTCCGTCACAACATTGGAAATCTACCCAGAGTCAGTGACTGTGACGGTGACTGAGACCAAGACTGTGACCGAGACTGAGACTTTGACGGAGAGTCGGACTCGAAACTAAGACTGCGGCTTCAACTCAGTCGGAGAATGACTCGCATCGAACATGTTTGATGGGCTTAATCGCTTGTTCTCTTAAATAAACGAAGAGTAAAATATATTTATGATCCGCAGTTACAGACGTACTTTACTGCTTTACGCTGAAGTATTTTCAAATCTTCCTATATATATGATCTTACAGTTGACAAGACATTAAATATGTTATACATATACTAATAAAAATAATATTATTTTGAAGTTATCTTTCATTCTGAGAATAATTTGTTTCATAAATAGCTTTTGAGTTAATTATCCTATAGTCAAGTTAACAGCTTTAATATCGATTTTGCTATGGAGTTTGTTTTGGATATGTAAACGAATTAAAGGTCTCTACCTTTTGATAGTATCTAAGATCAAAGCGTCCAGACGGACTAGAAAAATTGAATAGCTTGTTAATGTTGATATTGATAGTGAGTATACATATATTAAATTTCGTCACAAAATTGATATCAGAATTCTTTGCAGTTAAATAAACGCTTTTTGTATGCTTTCATACGAAGCATCGCAGTGAGAAAACCGAGATTCTCAGTAACTTATTAAATTTTGGTTATACTTGAATTTTTAGTCATTTATTTCGGCGACAACTCAGCTGTATTACGTCACGACTTCATAATATTCTTTGATATAGGGTAAATATATGTATATAGCCCCCATATCATAACATTCTTACCCCCATTATAATTGAATCGGGGTCATACAAAGTATTTGAAGTGAATGAAGAACTTATAAAAGCTAGTGAAAACCCACAGAAATCTTAGTTCAATCTGCATCGGTGAGCAAGAGTATTATTAAATGAAGCGAATTAATTCAATGCAGGGTCTACTTGGCCTTTGTTTCGGATTGATCGTATGCCTTCAATTAAGCAACGGAGAAACGGTAAACAAACAAAGGAGATACATCAAATTAACAAAATTGATTTCAAGAGATTGCAAATATTTGTTTACTACGAAAACAGAACATCACCAAAGTTGATCAATTTCCCTGTGAAACTGGACTCGTTTGGGATCTGAAAATCAATAAATGTCGTCCGAAATGTATTCCAAATTGTGGACCAAACGCTGTTTGCGTTATGCGTGATACTTGTCAATGTAAGCAGGGCTATTTAGAAGAGAAGGATGTTTGTCAACCAGTTTGTTCTCAAGGATGTGAGAACGGGAATTGTGTAGCTCCTGAAAGGTGTACATGTGACGAAGGCTACTTATGGAATCAGAAGATTCAGAAATGTCAACCTACATGTAATCCAAAGTGTACACGAAATGAGTTTTGCAGTGCACCCAATATCTGTAGTTGCTTTAAGGACTATATCGAAGAGAATGGAGTTTGTCAACCAATTTGTTCACAAGGATGTGAACATGGCACTTGCATAGCTCCTGAAAGGTGTAGATGTGACGAAGGCTACTTATGGGATCAGAAGATTCAGAAATGTCAACCTACATGTAATCCAAAATGTGAACAAAATGCCATTTGTAGTGCACCCAATATCTGTAGTTGCTTTAAGGACTATATGGAAAAGAATGGAGTCTGTCAACCAATTTGTTCAAACGGATGTGCTCATGGTCGTTGTGTGGCACCCGAAAAATGTGACTGCTCCACTGGCTACGAATGGGACAAAAAGAGCTCAAAATGCCTACCGAAATGTTTTCCCAAATGCGGCTCGCATAGCTTCTGTCATAGATCAAATGAGTGCAAATGTTTTAAGGGTTATAAGCCCAACGATATTCATAGTTTGAGCTGTTCCTGGCCCCTTCATTGGTGGATCTACGTGCTCGTCGGGATTATAACAATTGTTATTCTCTGCAGTGTTGTATTCATAATTTACTGCTTCGTAGCACGTAGCCGTAATGTAAGCTATTATCCCAATTCGAATTTCACAGATACAAACCCAATTGTGGAATAATTTATAAATGAGAATTTATATGGAATAAGCTATTGACTTATATAAAGAATTTAAATAAATATACACAATGATTTACTGAAAAACAATAAATTTATATAAATACTTTGCGCCAGCGATAAAATGTGGTTTATAGATATGGTTTAGTTTTTACTAAGCGTCACATAGTGACTCGTAGTGACTCAGCGATTGAGCTGGCAAATTTCTGAGATCAACTTTTTAACACTATATTTATTTAACATGTTTTCAATGCTTTACATAAATAAGGGAAAAATCTGAGTAAAATTCAAAATTTTTGATCTTTTTTTCCAAGGATCTTTCGGACCGCTCGAAAATAAGTTCCTTTTGAAATAAGTTTTAGATGATTCTGACCAGAAATAGGCAACTAAATATTTCTGTAGCTTGATAGATAAACAGGATTATAATCTATATATAACTCATTCATTGATTTATTCGCTGAAATATTCACACAATCCAGACGAGACGAGCAGGTTCGAGCTATTTTTTTTTTATACCTTAACCGAACTCACAGATTACATGTTTCAAATTGTTCCTTACAAGCTGATCAAATTTGACTAAGACCAGACTACTATATCATTAACTTACCTTAGGAAAAAATTTAAATAGCTTAATACATGTCGAAATCTGTTGAAAAATACTAATTAAGCAAATTTTTTCAATAGTTTCAAGCAATTGTTTTAATTTTAGACTTTATATATAGTATATCTTGATCGCAATCTAAATTTTCCATAAAAAACAATTTTAAGCATTCAAATGCGGGCAAATTGCTAGCTAAAAATTAAAAATTAATAACAAAAGTGCTGTGATATTTGGAAGTCTGTGAAATAATTCACTTTGTTTATTTCTGCGTAATTGTATAGGTTTATAAAAATCTGAAGAAGAATAAATATTTGAAATACTTTATGTGTCTGCCAAGGAGTCTTTAATATTACAAAATTAATAAAACGCTTTGCCAGGGTAAACAATTAAGTGTACAGTGGGAAAAGTACTCAAATTTTTCTGTAAAACGTTTTCTGAATACACTACTTACTGAAAACATATTTTAAACTCCAACGTTCAACGTTTCAAATGCAATCATACAGGGTTCTAATAGTTACATTTGTATGTTTGTAGCTATGTACATATGTATGTGCATTCGTAATAGAATAACAATCATACATGATTTCCTTGTAAGTAAAAAACAAACAAAGTTAATTAGAGACCTTCAAACAGTCTGTTATACACCAACAACAAACAATGTTAACTACAGGTAGAAGGTGCACATGTATGAATGTACGACTATACATTGTATGTACATATATGTACATGTGTACATACGAAATTATTCAAAGCATTATTGTATCACGTATCCACACTCGTACTTACTATGCATAGATATATGTACATCGAGGTCTACATACATACATACAAACATACATACGCGTATATCTGAATGTGTATGATAAGTGATGTGTGTAGACATGTACACATGTTCGCATGTTGTTGTTGCTATTGTTGCTGTTGCTGTTGTATGTAAGCGGGCTTTTTGCATATCAGTTTTGTGCGTTTGTGTTGCTCGATATATACAAATAAACATGAGCACAAAGCAGGCGCACAGCAATGATTAGCAAGCAAGCGACCGTAACCATGTAGGCAGTGTATGTGTTGATGCGTATGTGTGTATTATTGTTGTTGTTTTTGTTGCTGTTGCTGTTCATGTAGTACGAGTAGAAGTAGCTTTCGCTGTTGCCGCAACAGCTAAAACGGTAACAGCGACGTCGACGTCGGCATTCCTAAATTGTGTTTATGTTTGTATGTATCATCCATATGTAGTCGGTATGTTAATACATGCATATGTATGTGCATACATATGCATGAATGAGAGCGTCGAGCCAATACAAAAACCAGAAATGGCATGAAATTAAATGTAATGGGTAACAACAACAACAAGCACGTGGAGAGCGACAACATTCAAATATGTTAGTATGTAAGTACATACATATATGCATATGTGTGTATGTACTTGGGGGTGTGTATTTGCAGCTGAATGCGGGTTTCAAGTTGCTTTTTTGTCGTTATGATGACGTAGCAAAAACAGTCTTTAAGTTGACAAGAGAAAGCCTCGCAGTCAGCGTAAGCGTCGACGTCGACGTGCACGACACTCTTATCGCCTCTGTTAATGTAGCAGGCAGAGCCCACCACTAACAGCAACAACTTAATTTGTATTATTATCGGCGCTTTACAAAAGCAACATTCAGCGGTTTGCTTATAGTGGCGACCAGATGAAGGTGCACACTGTTACTCAGACAGTAGCGGGAAGATAAATTAGTCATGGCGATCGCAAGTAGGAGATACGAGCTTAAAACAAGTATATAAACTTTATGATTTTTAAAAATAAAATAATAAATTACTGCATACTCTTAGGTGCTTATTATGCTTAAAAACTTAAAACAGTCACATATTCCGTTATATTTATCTGATTTTGATGCGATGAATTAGTAAAATAGATATTAATAAAACTAAAAGCTTATCAAAAATAGAGCCTTGTATCTTAAAAATTGAAAAAGATTTTTTTTTTGTTTTCTTAAATTTTTTAGTTTCTGTTTTACAATTTTAATTTTTTCTGATCACTTTGTCATTTGGCTACCCTATCCACATATCCTCACAAAATTCTGCCATAATCGGACTAAATTGAACTGTTGTCATAGAAACGATCATTCGAAAATTAAAAAAAAGAGCTCTGCTCTTTGGATGACAATACTGAAGCTTTTACATTGTAAGAACCGATCAACAATGTAATCTGGTGACGAGTCAAATTTGAACTCAATTGGTTTGCTCTCCAAGTAAATGTGTTCAATGCAGTTTCATGCATTATTTTGCACTGATTCTATTGATTGAATTTGATTCTGACTTTAGCCCAATAGCGTAAATTATTCGATTCTCTCTGAATATGTTTGTATGAAGCATGTAAATTCATTTATTTTGCATTCCAATTTGCTTTTGACATTTTTGAGGGCTGTTGCTTAGTTTAATTTGCTCGCTCGTCGGCTTCTGTGTTCGTCGTGTGTTAATGATGGGATTAAAAACCGTTTTAAATACCAGTTGTTATTGTAATTGCTATTTATGTGGCGAACTTGTCAAACTAGGAGAGACTAGAGAGTACACAGTGAAGAGAGCAACGGCAGTAAACAAATACATATCTACATACATATGTATATATGTATGTATGTATGTCATGTTGTTGTTAATTTGCTTCCCCGTCTTCCGAGACGACCCACGTAACGACTCTGCTGTTGCTGCCACTGCTGCTGATATGCTGCTGCTACGTTTGGCGTCGACGTCGGCGTCGCTGTTCTCATGAGTGTAGAAATGAGTTTGAATGAGTTGCAAAGGGGGCCGCTCAGTGCGGTGGATGAATCGTGAGCAGTGCAATGTATGTACATATGTACAGTATGTATGACCAGATATATGTTCGCTGGTTTGTCAATATGTACACATGTTATTTGATTTTGGTTTTTTTTTTCCTTCGTTTATGTTTGTATACGTTTGAGCGTATGTGTGCCATACTTCTTATGTTGTTGCTGCTGTTATTCCTGCTGTTGTTCTTGTTACTGACGGGTACATGAATATAAATGTTGTTTATCTGTCGTCGTCGTCGTCGTTGCCGTCGTCTCGGGTGTCCGTCGGTCTCGTCGCTGCCTCTTTAGTAGTTTTGTGTATGTATCGATGTTGTTGTTGTTGTTGTTATGCATGAACGTGTGTTTCTTTATTGTTGTGTGTACTTGTTGCTGTTATTGTTGCCTGCCCGGCTGGCTTGCTCACTCACTTGCTCGCATGAACTTTTTGCTTTGACTTGGCTCGCTTGCCTCTTTTTCCGCTTGCTAATCAATGCTGTGCGCCTGGTTATTTTGCTATATCTATATGTACACAAACAAATCTACAAAAGTCACAGACATGCACATGCATGCCCCAACCCATTCCCGCTCCTACATACATACATTGCCGTCACGAATCGTGCGTGTAAATAGCATGTACAACACATGTTAGTTACCATACGTACTATACGATTATGGGGAAGATGAATAGGAAGAATATATGTGAAAGAGTATGAGTATGCATATCACTTCCGTTATAGTGACTTTGAGTGCTTGGATTGGTGTGTGTACATAGTGCATCTACATATAATATACTTACAGTTGGAAACGTTTTTCTATTGTTGTTGATTTTGTTTTAGATTACGAGCGAAGGTAGACTGGCTGGGAATTAGTTCCGATTTAAAATACATACATACATATATTATACAATGTACATTAAGTACGTATGTATGTATGTACATAGTATGCACAAATATTTTATAGCTACAATTTGGAATTTTACTTTCAATCACAATTACAGTGGGTACTCGAAAATAAAATACTATGAAAATTTTATTTATTACTAACAATATTAAAGCTGTGTCTTAACTATTTGTTTTCAAAAAGCACAAGAAAATAAAGTAAGGAAATAAAATAATAAAATACATAAGCCTATGTACTATTCTAATCAGGTTATTTTTCGTAAACTTTCGTTCCGATATTTTGTTTTATATAGTTTTTAATTTCGTGTTATAACCTTTCAAAATAGGAAAATTTAGCAAATTTAATAATAAACGGCTGCTGAAAATCTGTGTTTAGAGTAAATTTAAATTCTATGATGATAAATACTTTTTTGGTATAAATGTTCATTTATGAAACCAACTTAATTTTTTTATTTATTAATTTAGAATTATATTTCACAATTTTACTAAGAATTAACAAAAAATATTAAAAATATATTTACATACATCTAACAATTGCAAGTCCACTCTTATGAATTTAATGATTGTTATTCATGGCAAGTTCTGTTCTACCCAAGTATATTGCAAGTATAATTGAGTAGTTTGCTCCACTGTGCACTGTTGCTGATACACTCTCGATTTACTTACTTACTTATCTTTTGTGTACCGTTACCCATCGGCCATTTCTCTATGTACACATGTTGCGCGCTTTGAATACAAACAAGTGTGCAACTATTTGTATTTGTAGTTTTAATGCCAACAAGCCACACCTCCTTCCCCCGCCCAAGACCCACTGCACTACATTTTTATAATATTGTTGTTTTTGTCTTTTATTTATTTTTTTTTTTAAGGAAACGACAGATTTTCACTTGTTTGTATTCATGGGCTGCTGTTCATTGGTAAATAATTTCATAATAATGTTGTTGTTGCGGCATGACAAATGATAAGCCGCAGTTACAAATTGCAACAATTACAATTGGGTTAATAATACATCATAATCACTAAACGTTGTTGTTGTTGCTGCTAAAGCAAATGCGTTAACGCAACAAACACTTGTACATACATAAATACAAACATAATATGTTTGCATATGTGCATGTGAGTGTGTTTGTGTCTGCGAGACATTTGACATTTTGCAATAAAATAAATTAAACAATAAATTATAAATTTGTACAAAAAATGACTGTTGCTCGAACAGGCGCACATCAATGCGCAGTCAGCGATTCTGTTGCCGTCAACAGCAACAGCGACGTCGACGTCGGCGGCGACTTTTCTGCTGCGGCGCTGCTGCTTCTTTTACATTTGTTGCTGTTTGTTGTTGCTGCCAGCCAGCTGGGAGCGAGCCCACTGAGTGCCAGTTTTTTCTGCTTCTATTTCATTGCTTTGTGCATATGGACAAATGTAGGTTTGTATGTATGTATGCACCTTGTATGTACATACATTTTTATGCATGCCTGAAATTGTGTTTGTACATACATATGTGTGTATTATGCGCATACATACATATGTTTGGACACCAGGCACTTGTGAGGTGAGAGAGCGAGCAGAACGAAGCTGGGCAGCTAAAGTAAGGCCCAACAACCGTTACAACAGCAGTGACAGCAGTTGAACGTGCGTACGCTTTGTTGTTCTTTGCTAGTCTGTCACATTCTACCTCTCCCGCTCTCTTTCACTCTCTATCACCCTTACCTGCTCTTTCTTTAACACAGTCAATCAAATGATTGACCTGCCCGTTCAGTTCGAAGGTCACTATTCTACCTGTGATGTGCGATCGGCTGTAGCTTAATGGTAATGATATACACTAGGATTAAAGCAGATTATGATGTGATTAAATGTGTTCAAATGTATGTAAGTCGCAATGTATGAGTGTACACTGTACACAATCATTTGCATGTTGTTTATATCTGCGACTACGGCGTAGACTCTAGAGTCTACAGTCCTGTATTGCAGGTCTACAGATTGCGAAAAGTCAAGAACTTTCTCTATATTGTAATAAAGTCTATTGAAATGCCTTTAATCTTTTAATAATAAATTGAACGATTTGCAATCAAATTTTAAATTGTGATAATGAGAGAACAAATGTACATATGTACCTAATATTAAAAAAAAAAATTATTAATTCGATATCATCGCATAACAGTCGGAATCGGTAGGCTTCTGATTCGAAACTCTCATCATAGAGTAAAATGTTTTAGTATGGGATTTCACATTAGTTAAAATGTACGCAAATACATTTCAACTAACAAGTATAAATATTCTTTAAAAAAATAAATTAATTTTTCTAACCCTTGTAACGCAATTGAAAACAAGAGGGCTTCGCCCCCTGCTCGCTTTGCTCGCCTACCCACGGTCTTTTAGCCTATAATTAGATTGTCATTCAAAAATTAAACATTCGAATTTTTCTCTTGCAAAGGCTTAATTGTTTGTAAAATTTGAAATGGAGTACTATATAGTATCATATGACATACCGGCTCTCCATATATTTCGATGTTTCCTAGTGTTATTTGAGCTGTGCGTTGATTGACTGAGTGTCAAGTCGGTTCGCACATATTTCTTGAAAAGTACATAGAGATAACCTTAATGCCGTCGAATCACCTCCTGACGCAGTTCAAAATCTTTTAAATTTGTTAAATTGTGCTTCTTTTTCTTTGATATTTCTTGCTATGCACTTGTTTTTGAGTGAACTTGAAGACAACTTTAAGTACATTTTTCAGGGATCGAAACTGTTATGAGGAATATCTAAAAATATCAATATTAATAAATTTTTATAGTTTTTATTTCTCAAAGTGTTTAATATATATTTTTATTGGCTGTTTGCAGACACATATGATTTTTTTAGTTGAAATTTAGATCAAATCCAGTTATTTTCAGTCCCTGATTTCATTATAGACTTGAATCTTTCTTATCTCTAAGGATTTCTGCTGGTTGTCAGCTTTGTTTTCAAGTAATTTGCAAGTCATATGACGCACGTCAGTTGTAAGATTATCATTGAAACAGAAAGGAAAAATAGGGTTCGGTTCGTTTAATTACATTAAGCATGATTTGACTGAAACTGAGAGCTGTAATGGGTTTTGTAACGGTCATGTTAATCTCCTCATGAAGTAGACCGAGAACTGCGTTGATAAGGTCATTCTTAGAGTCAGAGTCTGTAAATTTTGGAATCCTTATCGTGAAATTCGTCTCTAAGCATTCGTCGTTGAGCATTCAATAGCGGATCCAGATAGTGAGTAATTTTCGAGCCTGGTTCAATCGGAGACTCGTGGCGATAAGATGTCTAAAGGTCAGTCAATGGTACTGTAGATCATGGCACACTTAGAACCAGACATGGGTCTCTATGGGAGATTACGAAAAAACCGCTTGATGATTGCCTGCCTTATCAAAGGCAGCTCGTATCGGGGTAAGAATGCCTTAAATAGAGGGCTGACATTTGCCTGACCATTTATTCAGTTCAATATTTTCAACATGAACGACGTGAATCTCGAGCGGAGTAACATCGGAATCGGTGGTAGACTAAAGCCCGCTACGAGCTATACGAGCACCTCGGTTCATGAGGCCGTCAAGCTGCGTAGACCTAAGGATGATGCCATCGAGCCGCAGACAATACCGTCATACTTTCGCGAAATATGCCAGAGGTACGCGACTCTGCCGGCTTTGGTCTGGGAGACGCCAGAGGTGGGCCAGGATGTGTGGCAAACGGCGACTTATGCCGAGTACGAGCGCCGTGTGGAGGAGACGGCACTGATGATGATCCATGTGGGTCTGGAGGAGCGCAGCTCGGTGGGCATAATTGCCTTCAACTGTCCCGAATGGTTCTTTGCCGAGCTGGGAGCATTACGTGCCGGTGGCATCGTCGCTGGCATCTATCCGAGCAACTCGGCGGAGGCAGTGCATCATTCACTGGAGACCAGCGATGCGACCGTCTGTATTGTGGACGACGACAAGCAGATGGCAAAACTGAAAAGCATCAAACATCGATTGCCGCGTCTCAAGGCGGTCATCCAGCTGCATGGACCCTTTGAGGCCTTTGTGAACCAGGAGACGGGCTACTACAGCTGGCAGTATCTGCAGGATCAGCAGCACATCTATGGCGATGAAGAACTAAAGGCGGAGCTGCTGCGCAGGGAGAATGCCATATATGCGAACGAGTGCTCCATGCTGATCTTCACCTCCGGCACAGTGGGCATGCCCAAGGCTGTGATGCTGTCCCACGACAGCGTCATCTACGACACGAAGATTGTGTCCGCAAACACACACAATGCCGTCGAGGGTGGAGAGCGTTTGGTCAGCTATTTGCCACTGAGTCACATTGCGGCCCAGATCTTTGACATCTTTCTGGCCATGTCGCATGGCGGCTGCGTCTACTTTGCCGACAAGGATGCCCTCAAGGGCACTGTGGTGCGCACCTTCCAGAAGGCCAGACCCACTCGCATGTTCGGTGTGCCGCGTGTCTTCGAGAAGTTCCAGGAGCGTCTGGTTGCCGCCGAGGCCAAGGCCAAGCCCTATTCCCGCATGCTCTTGGCCAAGGCACGCGATGCTGTCGCCCAGCATCAACTGACAACAATTGCCGGGTAAGCTTGGAGACAATCTCTTTGAATTGATTATCTTTTTTTTTTAAATGCAGCAAGACTATTTTGAAATTCCTTTTATGACTCGATCCCATGCATAACTTACACATAATATAAAATATTTCAAAACTTCAATTATTTAAGTCTCGTTGTCAAATATTTAAAAGAGCAGCGAATACTGACTCATTTTTTTAATCAGCACCTGTTAACTAAAAAAAATATTTTTATATTTACTTATGTTTTTTCAGCTTGTATTTTTCGAGCATATTTAAACTCTTGTGTGTGATAGAATCAAAACAAATTAAAAACTAATTAAGTGTCTGCTGAAAGAGTTAACTACTTACAAAATAATTAAATCAACAATAATTTTAATCAGTATTCACAGCACTTCCAAACATAAATAGTTATAATTTCAGATAAGTTAAAAGCAAGCAATTAATTAATCAGCCCTAATTTGTTTGTTCTTCGTTAGGAAGCAATCTTCGATATACGGCATGGCCAAATATTGGTTGGCCTCTCGTCTCATCCGTCCCATTCAACAGATGCTGGGTCTGGATCAGTGCCATATATTCTTCACAGGCGGTGCTCCAGTCTCCGCGGATCTAAAGCATTTCTTTCTGGGCCTGGACATGCAATTGGGCGACCTCTACGGGATGTCAGAGACGGCAGGTGCCATAACCCTGCACTTGCACATTAGCAACTTGTATAGCTCCGGGCCGCCAATTCCCGGGACGGAGATCAAAATCCTTGAGCCAGATGCAAATGGCCAAGGAGAGATTATGATTCGTGGACGTTCCAATTTCATGGGCTACCTGAACGAGCCTGGAAAAACTGAGGAGGTCTTAGAGGACGACGGTTGGCTGCACAGTGGTGATTTAGGATCAATAGACGCATTTGGAAATGTGGTCATCTCGGGCAGACTTAAGGAACTGATCATCACGGCGGGCGGCGAGAACATTCCGCCCGTTCACATCGAGGATTTGATCAAGCGTGAATTACCGTGTGTTAGCAATGCGCTCTTGATCGGCGATCATCGGAAGTATTTGACGGTGCTGTTGGCCCTCAAGACAAAATCGGATCCCGAGACGGGCAAACCGTTGGATGCGTTGCGTGGAGAGACCATTGAGTGGCTGCAGGAAATTGGTCTTCAGCAAACACATCTCTCCGAGCTCCTCAACATTCCCGCTGATCTGCAGCTGCCAAACGATTCAAATGCTGCTGCCGCTGCCCTGAAGATCAATGCGGATCCCAAGCTCTATGAGTCTCTCGAGGCGGGCATCAAGCGGGCCAATAAAGAGGCCATTTCAAATGCTCAACGAGTCCAAAAGTTTGCTTTAATTCCCCATGAATTCTCACTGCTGACTGGGGAATTGGGACCCACACTGAAGATCAGGCGCAATATAGTTCACGCCAAATATGCACAGCTGATCGAGCGTCTTTACAAATAAAATATCGTTTTGTACAATATATTATTTAGCTTTAAGTTTTAATCATTCACCATCGATATTACACTTTTGTTTAACTTTGGCATATATTTACTTATAAAGTATGTAGAAAATACTAAGTGTTTCATTTCATTTTCTATTTTATTATTATCGCTCTCGATCATTTTTCAAGCGTTGCGATTCCATATCCGCTTTATTAGTATGCTGGAAATAAAATACAAATTTCAAAGTTATTTAGACAATTTTTAGGAATTTTATAATATAATTTTATAGCAGAAAGCATAAATGCACCTTTATCTTAAAAATTAATTGATTTATGTGAAATACATTTTTGTTTTGTCTTTCCAGCTCTTAGCGAAGTTATGCAAAATTTAACAATTTCCTTTACCATATTGCTGAGATTACAAAGTCTTTCTTTACCCATTGAAGATTTAATTAATTTTTTTTTTATTTACTTACATATGATAAATGATAAATAGTTTTGCAATTTTGTTTTGAAACAAAATAAGAAATAGTTACTGAATTTAGAAATCGATGTGCGCTTAATTTTTTTCCTATATATTTTCAACTTCTTCAACAGTCTCTTGACACTAAGCATACAACACTTTCTTGTATGATTACTGATGATTTGACGTTATGAACTACTTAATTCACCTAATCATCACTGCGGACGGCAGTCCGCGCTAGTGACGAAAGCAGCACGAAGGGTGCGAAGGCGACTAGCATATATACACAGGAAGAATGGAAAATTTGCTATGACCGTCCGATCGGGTCGAGTTATATACCGATCGAAAGGTAACAATTTAACTTACAAATGTGCATACTAAGACTTTTGGAAACTCACCTGGTTCGTGAGATAAGCAGGTGTAAGTGGGAGGGGAAACATTTAAATTATTGGAGCAATTGGGGCCGTTGGGGCGTTTTTGATTTATTTTTTAATTTTTTACTCTTCTAATCAAAAATACGCGTCGAATGACACCTCGATCATCAAAATCCGATTACTGGTTCAAAAAATAATTAATGTTGAAATTTTTAGTCGCCTTTCGAAAATGAGATGAAAAGTCAGTATGTCTGTTTGTTTGTTTGTTTGTTTGTTTGTTTGTATCAAAGCGTTGATTTAGCTTAAATGTTTGAATGAGGACTTGTTCCCGCTCAAAAATATAGAAACGTTTGTTCTACGACTTTTTCGAAAAATAGCTAGTTTAGCGGGAAATCGCTAAAAACCGCTAAAATTAAAACCCTCATCCAAACGATCGAAGCTACAGATATGATCTATATATCGATGAAAAGGTATTTTGAAGGGCTCTTAGGCATACCTTCAAAGTTTTTTTTTAAAGTAAAAAGGTAAACAGCTACATGTGAAAAAATTTTTTTTTTTAATTTATGAAAATCTACAAATGAATTCACTTTTAAATATGTAGTATGTTGTAGACAATTCAATTCCGCGTCTTTTGACATATAACACCTATCTCTCAAAATTCGTTTAGGCAAGATATTACCTGTTAATTGAATATACCTTTTACCTTTACACTACTGCATGTATACTACTGCATGTACACTACTTGCACTGCTTGCAGTGCATGTGGAAAGATACTGCTTGCAAGTGGTGAATTCTTTTTGCGGCAGATGAAACATTTTGTAATTCCAATTACTGCAAGATCGAAATATATTTATAAATATATATAATATTGAAACGTCTCTGATTGAATGTGTTTTTAATTCTCTTAATTATATAATTATTGAATTGTTTAAAAAAATATTGCAATTGTCAAAATTTCCGATGTCTTATTAAAAAATTTCTGATATCTTATAAAAAAACCTCTTTACGAGGTAAAAGTCTAGTGCCGAAAACATTTTCATGCCCCAAAATTTCTGATATCCAATTTTGTGACGAAAAATATTAAATTTTACACATGAATTATTAAAAAATAAAATTTTTGTCACTGGGCACATTGCGCTAAATTTTTCTTACCTAATAAATAGTACTTTTTTGCGAAGTGCCAGTGACAAAAATTTTATTTTTTAATAATTCATGTGTAAAATTTAATATTTTTCGTCACAAAATTGGATATCAGAAATTTTGGGGCATGAAAATGTTTTCGGCACTAGACTTTTACCTCGTAAAGAGGTTTTTTTATAAGATACATATATACAAGTATAGTCTGCAAGGACAGATTTAAGGTATACATAAAAAATAATTAAATGCACTAAACAATATAACATTACAAGTGTACTGATTAAAAAAATTAAAACAAATAGTTAAAGAAATCTCAAAATTTATATGCTGTCAGTGCCCCTAATATTTCTGTGTTCAGCTAGTGAATCGTTATCACAATTATATTGCTGGCATTTGGTTTAAAAGTTCTAAAAACGGTAGTCTCAGTATTTTTGTGATTTCGATTCAATGACTCTCTAACTTCGCCGTTCTTTGCAAACTTACCACTTCATTAGCATTTTTAAGCTTCTCGCTGTGCTCCTTGCGATCCATAAATCGCTGACCCCAACGTAATCCAGCAAAAGCTAGTGCAATGGCGACCAGCATCCAGATGATCACTGATCGCGAATCGAAGCGATCTGTGCGTATTTTGGGCCAAGTTAATGGCGGTGTCAACGGGCTGATATCATCGCCACTTGCCTGAAATCATTGCATCAAGTCATTAAATTGCAGTTACATACCAAATGCATTGACTAACCTCACAGTTGCAGCTTGGCACTGGCTGACGTCGATGGATGCTGACATCCAGTAGAACTATCGATCGGTTCCGTTGACCATCGAAGCAATCGACACCATGAACATTAAATACATCATCGGTCCAAGCGCTCAACATGGGCCAGGAACGATTGAAGCTTAACGTGGCTGGCAGCGTTCTCAGAATATTTCTGGTCAGCCAGGTGCAATCCCAGTGATTGTCCGCCAGATTCACATGCTCAAAGAACACCAAACTGCTCAGGTTGAGCGACCTTATGTAGTTTGAACTGAGGTCAATTCGAAGAGCCATGCGGTTCAAGGCTGGCGCCAAGTGCTGTTGCCATAGAGCATCCTCCAGTTGATTCCCCGCTAATTTCAGCTGATTCAAATTGACCAAGTGCCTTAGAAAATTTGGCGATAGCTTCACAAGCTGATTACGGGAAATGTCGATGACCTTGAGTTGACTTCGCGAATTAAATAGCTCCTCTGGCAGAGAGTTCAATCTATTGAAACTCATGTCCAAGTGCTGCAGAGTGCTGAGTGGTTGTAGGCAGTCCCCATGAATCTGGACTATACTGTTGTGACTGACATTGAGACGCTGTAAATAAGAGATAAGATTAGATTCTCGTATCTATTTCAAAGTTTACAACTTCTTTACTCTGATAGAAAAATCATGTAAGAAGAATAAAAGTTTAATGATATCTAAATAGCTTTCTTGATTCAAGTGCGACTTTCTTAATTTAAGAAAGGTCTTGAAATTTGTAATATCAAAGTTCGGATATTGAAAGCTCGTTTCAGGATCCCGAATTAGTTTAAATAACCTTCTTTAAGGTTAAAGAACTACTCTAAGCACACCTAACTTATTGTTATACTGTACTTGTATTTGAAAGTGTAAAATGTTACAGCAAAAAGTATTTTGAGCATTCTGCACCTTATCTTAATATTCATTATTTTAGCTTGCTGTGAATGTAAGTAAAGTGAAGTGAAATTACTCTGCTTAATATAGTCTTAATTCCTCATAGCAGATAAACAAGAATCTTGATTTTAAATTTTACGAATTTTGTTTGCAAGTCGAACCTCAGTTCTTTACTTAAATTAAGAAATTTTTGTTCTGAATTTAGCTAGTTTATGATAAAGAACTAAACAGTCTCTAAACAGTTCTAGAATTAATCATAGCAAGAAACGTACTGAAGAAAAAATAGAACGAAACGGGATTAATTTTAAATTTTTTTTTGTATTATAAGTAGATGGAATAACTCTGCATTTGTCTGAGTGTATTTTTCGTTCTTACCTCTAACGACTCCAAGCCGCTGAAACTATCGTTATCGAGATGTTTCAATGCATTATAACTCAAATCCAAATGCAGCAACTCGAAATTTTTAGCAAATCCCAAGGGTTCCAGTGTCGATAATGAATTTCTGGATAGATTCAAGCGAACCAGACGTGCCAGACCTCGTTCCTGGAGGAACTGAATGCTAGTTAGATGATTATGATCGAGCCGCAGAGTTTGTAGATGGGTGCTGCTCTCGAAGGATGCGGATTCCACCTGATTGATCTGATTGTGATGCAGTTCCAGACTGTGAAGGCGGTGCAGATCCCGAAAACAGCTGTTTCCAATCAGCTGAAGCTGATTCCCATTCAACTGTAAGTGCTTCAAATGGAGCAAGCCACTGAACGAGTCGAGATCCAATCGTTCGATGAGATTGTGACTCAAATTAAGCTCCTGCAGCTGTGGATAACGCTCAAAGCACCGGGCGGGCAGTTGTTTCAACAGATTATAGCTAAAATCCAATGAACTAAGCGCTGCCAGTGGCTCCTCCGACCAGGACTTGAGCTCCTGTAAACTGTTGTGGGCCAGGGACAGGGACTGCAATCGTGTCAAGCCGTGCAGTGCATAGTCCTCCAAATTGGTTAGAGAGCCGTGCTGCAGCTCCAGAATTAACAGCTGGCTGAAGCGCAGGAAAAATGCGTTCTTCAACTGTGGGAGAGTGCAATTGCTCAGGACCAGCGAGGTCAGCGCCTCCGCGTTATCCAAATCGCTCAGCTGCGTCGCGTTGCAGTGGCTCAGCCTCAGATGAAAAGGATCTGCCGTGATTGCCGCGATCTGACAACAGAGTTGTGCCACCAACAGGCACAGTGCAAACCTTCTGTGCCACATTTCAACAAAGACTGAAGCTTTTCATCTGCCCACTGGTATGCTGTAACTGTAAATGGAACTGGAACTGGATATGGGCCTTATCTCAATGCAGTTGCTCTAGGCGCCTGTCAGCACGTCAAGATAGTTAATCAGTTAACCGACTGGCGAACGTGTGTCTTGGCCATATATTTGCTTAAAAATGTGTACACACAACAACACAAGTCGCGACTACCGTTTTGAATAATTACCCCTCCCTTCCTTCTATTTTATACTCATCTCACTCTCAACGAATCGTGGGAGAAACGACTAGAGGTGGAGAACTATCGATAGTATCGAGCCACCATCGATAGCAGCTACCCACTTTCGATAGTTCCCGAAGTACTATCGATAGTTTAAAAATTGCTAAAAATTACTATTTTAACCCCTTTTTTCTCATTTTTATACAAAAAATGGCTTGTTAGCAATTTTCCAAAATCGTAAAAAATACTAGCGAAGAGATTTTTGCAAATTTCTTTTTACAGTCACTCTTAGAATTGTTTGAAGAATTTTTTTTTGCATCAAAAGTAAGTTGAAAAAGTAGATGTTAACAAAATTTCGAAATTTTCAATGGCTTCCTAATGAGTTAAGGAAAGTTTTGCAAATACTTATAAAAAGCTATTGGTTTCGTATGTAAAGTCAAAAAATTAAGTTTTTTTCAGTGTGTAAAGTGTTTCTTGATAAACTGTATGTATTTTTTGTGTCCGGGACTACCGTCGACTATCGACTATAGTCGACTATCGATGGTTTTAAAAATACTATCGTCGGCTATCGATGGCTCCGACTATCGATAGTTCTCCACCTCTAGAAACGACCAAGTTAAGTCTTGGCAGCTTTTTTAAAAATCATTATTTTATTGGGTTGTTGTGCATTGGGTTTAACATTAATTTAATATACAGGATACAAAAAATTTTATTAATTTTATTAAGTTTTTATTTAATTTAATTTTATATAATTTAATTTAATTGAATTTAATTGCATTTAAATGTATTTAATTTTATTTCATTTAGTTCTATTTAATATGATTGATGCAATCAATTTGGGTGTTTGGAAATAATGAAAGGGAATCGTTACCACCAAAAAGAGGATTCTGGCTTAAGCATTGTAAGTTCAGTAAGACTTTCCTGGTTTGCAAAGGCAGAAGAGAGCGTGTAAGAATTTTAAATTTACTAGTTCACGGCGGTACACCGAATTTAGAGAATCTAGCTCTTGTAATCGCGAAAGAAAAAAGAGTTTATTAAATTGCGAATATGTGGGAAGACTTAGGATATAGCTTAGAATTACTTTAGTATAAGCTGAGGTGTTGGTATTCATACAGAAGGACAAATTAAATAGACCTTTTGTACATTCTAAAATCCAGAACTTAAAGTGAAAATGAAACCCTAAGCTTTAAAAAGCTCAAAATTATAAATAAAAAAGAGCTTTTAGTCGATTAATGGTTCTGTTTATGCATGATTATTAGTCTACAAGAATGCGTAAAGCGCAGCACATAAATTACAATTGCAATTTAAAAAATATTCTCAAGTTTTCTGAATTTTTGTTAATTTTTAAATAATTATGTATTAATTTAAGCAATTTGTGACTTCTGAGATAAAGCTTCTTAATTTTATAATGAATTTCAAGCAAACGAGCTGTGCAAAATATACGGGTCTGATCTTGGTTCTACATTTACTTCCTATACGATCTGCTAACGGTGAAGGCGTATGCACTAAATTGAAATATGGTACAGCCGAAGTACGTGTTTATTAAATATAACTAACATAGTTTGATAAAAATTAAATAGTAATCTTCCTCATAGGATGGTTATATGCCCGTGCTGGTCAAGTACTGTTGTCCCGGCTATGGAGGAGTTAATACTACCCAATGTCTCCCCAGATGTGATAATGGCTGTCCCCCAAACAGTCAGTGTGTGATTCCTAACGTGTGTGAGTGTGATACGGGCTATGAGGTCGATGAAACGGTGCTCTATTATGGACTAACGGCAATTAAAAGCTGTCGATCAAAGGGTTTTTCAACACTTGCTGTTAGTGTTGCTGGTTCCGTTCTAAGTGTGTTAGCAATTGTCACTGCACTTATTGCTCTCATGATATACCTTCGAAAAGGGCAAAAAGAATCTCAAAACATTTGTGAAAAAAACCGATTGCAAGATTTAGGCCCAATAGAAACAGATGTTTAGGCATCGATTTATTTAACAAAGCTTCACTGTAATATATGCCATGTTTGTAAATGATTATCACCCATTCAATTAAAATAAAAGTGGATTTTAAGCTTGACAACTTTTAATTCTCTGTGTTCTTTAATAATTTTAGAGCAAAATTATGTAAATATGGATTTTTCTAAGGTTGTGCTTCAACGTATTTAAGTTCGTGATGATTCAAGAATTTCTTTTTCAAAAACTAAAACAAACATATTACAGATTACAGTCGGGGTGCTCGACAATTTGATGCCCAGTGACTAGCAACAGTTTGACTTAGGCACCATATAAAAAAATCGAACAAAAATTAATAAAATCGGATAGTAATAATAATAAACAACACTATTAAAAATGTCTTGTTTCATATTTTTTGAAATGAAACTCTTTTTGCGTGCGCATTATAGGAATATTGTCATAAAATTTAATCGGTCGGACAGAAATTATCACAAACACATAAGTCTTAATAACCTTTGGGCATTAAGCTAAAAATTAAAATGCGGTTACACAGTCATTGCGCTAATTTAGTACATTGACGACCATCGAAGAAGCAAGTTGTGAGCTTGGAAATACAAAATACTTAGGATGCTGGAATACATGAGATTTGTTCTCATTTTAGTCTTTGTGGCAGGATTAAGCTCATGTGAGGAATACAACTGCATTTATTATGAATATAAGGTATGCCCATTTAAGCAACTGTAAAAAGTATTTAAGTAAAAATTCAAAATCTTTTCTCTTCTTAGAAATCTACTGGGATTATGGTTATGAAATGTGGAGAGGGCTGCACAGGTGAACCTCCAAATTGTGAGCCACATTGTGATACGAAGTGTCCCATTCGTAGCAAGTGCACAAAACCAAATGTATGTGAATGTGATGCAGGATATAGAATGACCAACGAAACCGAGTCGAACCAGAACCAGAGTTGCCAGCCCATTTGCGGCCAGGGTTGCTTTAATAACGCTTACTGTGCTTCTCCAAATGTCTGTGAGTGTCCTCAGGGTTACACTGAGGTTACAAATATCGAAGGCATTGTGGAGAGTTGCTTAGTGATAAAGAAGAATACTTTCACTGGGATTCATATCGTTATCTACAGTCTTTTGATTTGCTCCTCAATCCTACTAACGATAGCTGGCATTTGTATGCTTATCGTATTGATAAAAAGAAAAAGTCTTAGGCGATCACACGGAAATTCTCGTAATTTTACAAGTTCTTGGCGCACTTCGTTCGCTTCGTATACGGCAAATGAAGGGAAATGAAAGAAAAGTGAATAAAAAAATATATTGAATAAGATTATTAATTTCCCTAATGTATTTCATTTTTAGTTAATTCTTAAACGTTTCTATAGTTGTGTAACGTAAAAACTGTCAACGGTTTTTCGATTTCTCTCCTAATTCTTACTGGGCTTGCACACGATATTAAGGGTTGTCACCTGCATGCCACATACAGCCGCAATTCAAATATCCTACACCACGTTTTAACCCAGACTAAAGCGCATCATCTCTTCTTTTAGCTGCTTGAAGTGAAGGCGCGTTTTTTCTCAATGCGCCTGACAACACGTCAAGATAGTTAATCAGTTAACCGGCTGGCCATCGTATGTCTTGGCCAAATATTTATTTAAGAATGTGTAGGCACAACAGCGCAAGTCACGAACTGATACCTCTTCCTCCTGTTCTCTCCGATCCAACATGCAACTTAACATGCAACAACAATGCTCTTAACCGGTCTTGTGGGAGTTGACCAGATTTACTCTTGGCAATGTCTGTGTTAATTATCTAGCAGCAATTGGTCTATTTGCTTTCTAAGTGGCCAATTGGGAAATAGTCCAGGATGTCAAAAGCAGGCTTTTAAGCTACATTAATGAGCTCTGATGTCTCTGATTGATTCAATGCGATTTCTTCATAAAATACTGATGCCATAATCTCTTTCTTTAAAAAGTGAATTAATAAAATCTATAAAGGGATACCATAGCTACCTCTCTATTAGGTATATAAAGTAATATTGGTAAAAATCTTAACACAAAAGCCGTAAGTTACTTTTGAGTTTTATTTTAAGCGGTAAAAATAAAACTCATTTATAATGATTATTTTTGAGTTTTATAAAATTACTCAAAAATAATGATCATCATTAAGAAAAAAAATTAAAAATTAAAATATAATCATTAAAATGTAATTTTTATAATATAACTTATAATGATTACGGTCCCTGAAATTATGACTTTCTGTGTTTTTTTCTTGCATGATGACGATATACATTTCATTCTGCGGTTTTACGATATACTCTTTCTTCTGATTCATAGTTTAGGTATTCAAGCTTATCAACCCTTGTGGTACTGAAACATTTAAATATAGATTAAGTAAATAAAATAAAGTTAATGGCTGAGTTCAAGGAAAACTCAAGTCAGTTTAACTCTGCAACTACGTCAATATGGATCAGGAGCCAAACTACAAGACTCCACTACATATTTTTGCCTATAGTCTTTTAATATGTGTTTTGTTTTTTGTTCTCTTGGCTGTTGCATTGATAATACGTAACAGAATACTAAAAAGAAACCAAAGACAAAGTGGAAGAAATACGGCTGCATCTGTTGAATCGCTAGACTTTTAATTTTAATTTCGGATAATTGCTTGTAATAAATGCGCTAAATTTTCAATTTATTATGTAAACCATTAAAAAATAATTATTATTTTTTTTATTCACAATACAAAGAGAAATTTTAAGTGTGAATCTAGTTTAGATAAACAACATAATCTAACCGTTGCCGAGTTGCTTTGAAATATTCATAATTACAATTTAATTCATTGCTGTGTGTTTTTACCCTATACCAAGAAGATTGCCAAAAGTGAAGTAGTATTAATAGTATAGTCAACAATTTGGAAAAGCTGTTCTCAACTCCAATAAGTGGAGCAATCGTTCAGAATATATTGATGCTTGAAATTGTAAAGGCATATTTTTTTAAGAAAGTATTCAGACAAAATTTCTATATACATTATTATTAGTTTAAATTCAACAGTACTGGTGCAATTGACTACTGAAATTGTTATCAGTACAATTCTTGTTTTTTCTCTTTTTCAGTCTCTATTTGTATCTATCTTCTATCTATCTATCTATCCATCTATATACATATGTATAAAATCTGTCACGAATACAATATACTCTTGTAGCGCATATAAAAACTATCGACCTCTGCACAGGGTAACCCTTAGTCGAGCTATCCACTTATTTACCTGCTTATTTATTTTCGGCAGTTGTGTGTTTGGATTTTACCTGCATTTCGAGTTTTACATCAGCATGTGTGTTTGCTAATGCGGCTCAGTTGAAAAGCCACAGGCTCAAATGCACTTAGCCAACTTAGCTAGGGTCAATGGCTCAAAGGGATGCACATCCATTGCGGGTGATGGGAGAAGAGATTGACGGGGACCCTTGAACGGTCGATGCGGTTATGACTATACAAATTTACTTGTTTCCGCAATTGTAATGTTTATTAATTTGGATTTTGAAATAGTGCCAAGTATTCAGTCTGCCAGAACTGAGCCTGAGCCTGGAGCGGGGGCAAAACTGCCCACAGATAAATTGAAATTGATTTAAATGGGCCAGGAAAACCAAAAGCTTACTGAATCTGAAACCATCGCATCATGCGAGTTTGATTGCGGTTTTAATCCATAAGCCGAAATGTTGAAAAACAATATCATACAAATTTAAGTCAAATTCAAGTGGAAGAGATTTCTGTAGCACATCTGAATATGTATTTTTATGTGTGGTTTCATCATCTTTAGTAAAGAAAATTGAATAATAATATTATGCAGATATTTCATTGTAATGTAAGCATTAAATTGTAAACGGTAAAGTGCTTAAACTAAGAAATTGTGTATTCACTTTAAATGAAAGAGTTTAATAACTAATAAGATTCCATTTAGCAGAAAATACAATTTGTGACAAGCAAGAGCGTTATATTTGATGCAAATTCATTCGAATGCATTTTAGAAAACGCATATATATTGTGCATTTAGTCACAGTTTGTATGAGTTTATCAAAATCGGACTTCATACGCTTACAGCTTCTAGTCAAATTAATGTATATATAGGTCAAACTTTTTTGTTTTTTGAGACATCTCTGCCAAACTCACAGATATTAGGTATATTTGGTATTGTAAAGTAGATTTTAATGGAATTCGCAATTATTTAAGCAAATCCATATCGACTTTTTTTTGTTCCATTGGAAAATATCATCTGTCATTGAACGCTCAAACAGACAAAACGAGTTATGTCAGCAAATTACGCATACGCCGCATTGGTAAATGCGCAATCCAACTTTGCAACTGTTGCTTAACAGCATTTAACCACTGCAGTTGCATAAACAATTCTGTAAAGTGAGTTTGTGTGTCCACTCGGTGAATTATAATTCAATTTTCATGACCAGGGAATGCGAAATGCGTTTTTAAATTGCACTGTAATTGACAGGGAAATCAGGCAACAACAAGGATAAATTGGCCAAGCCACGCGTTTGTCTTCAGCTTGAGCACAAAATGACAAATTTAATATACGTCGCTCTTCGTTGCAATTGTCTGTTGCAAAAAAAAGAAAAAAAGCTTGGCCAAGTGCCAGGCAGAAAGCTAGCATAACGTTAGTGGGAAACTACTGCGGGAATTTGCACACTAAACGGCCCGGGTTTTATTTGACTGGCGAGGTTCTGCCAGACTGCATTCTCCGACTTTGCGTTTGTATTTGTTTTGAATTTGCGTCTGTGTTTGGCTCCATGTCTGGTTTCTGGTATTAAAACATTTTTTGTGCATATTTCAGCTGCCAAAATTATTTCAATTTAGTTCCGCAAAATAAATTTGCTTTCTTGTGTTTTTTGTGTATTTTTTTTCCTTATATTATTATTTGAGAGTGCTTCCTTCTTGGCTGCGTAATGAAGATAAAGTGCCATAATATTTACTTACGTTGTCTTGTTTATGTGACTACAGTTTGAACCAGTTATTATACAAGCTGTCAAGTTTTTAAATCGTTTGCCTTAGACTATTTTTATCAAAATATTATTCATTATTTATGTATTTATTATAAAAACCAAGTTTTCACAGTCTCTTTAAAAATCAATTTCCATTTTTTATTTGAACATTGATCGCAATAATGAAACGCAGTCAATGAAACCGATTTGATTTCATACCCCAATTTTAAATAAATAGTAATAATAGTCACATTTCGAGGTCAAAATATGTTCATTTATATTCTAATTAGTTTTCATCACTTATGTCTATTTAAAGCAATTGATTTGCTCTTTAAAAACTGTGTCACTTTATTTATTTCGACGCCTTTATTGTCTCCTTTTGCTCAATACATTTTTCATAAGCTTTGCTCAATTTTTTTGTTGCTTCTCATTCCACATTTATTTCTAGCTTTGTAATAAACTCCCAGTCTCAGGCTCGATTTTACAATGGTTACACTTGAGTGTTTGCGCTGTCAATGAATTTTTTAATATTTTTCACTACTCCGTTCCCTCTCTGCTTCCCCACTGCATTCAAATAGAAGTTGTATCATGTTACTTTAACCTCTAATTGCAACGCTGGTCATTGCGCCCTTGGCAAGTCTAACTGAAAAGGGCAGCCTCTGCTTTTGTATTTCTTCCTTTTGGCTTTCAATTTTAATAGAATTTTTGGTTTATTTACTGCAACAATAGTGAAAAAGAACTATTTTGAAGCTCGACTGTGATAGACCCTGTAGTTTATTTATTTATTTTTTTTATTTAGTGTCAACTAAATAGTACAGTTGACCAAAAGTTTAAGTAAAAAATGTAACTAAAATTAAGTAATATAAAAATTAATGTAAAATTTAGTAAATATATTTAAATTTTAGTTGAAAGATTAAAAGAATTACTAATTTAGAATCTGGTTGTATTCAAAAATTATTAAATGATCCAACATTTGTTACAAGGATTGGGGAAAACCCGAAATTGTCAAAAAATGCAAATTATGGTTATTATGGTTAAATTATTTATTGTAAGCAATTTTATAATATACAAAAGTCCGATGAGATTAATTTCAGCTTAAATAATTAATCAATGAATTATTAGAAAAGTATTTGTTTTGATCATATTCAATGCGCAGAGGATACTTAAATATTACAGCATATCTTGTAGTCGTGTCGTTTATAGAAACTTATTTAAAGCTTTTTTTTGTACTTTGGTTTTTCACTTCTTGTTTGACGTCTTGCAACTACAAAATTTCTAAAGTTTTCATTACAGGAAGTACAGGACTGCGTTTAGATTGTGTTTCCTTTTTGCTCTCTGTTTGTACATGTGTGTGTGTGTGTGTAAGTGTGAGTGTGTGCTTAACTGTGAATGTGCCATGTATGTGTATTTATTTGAATGTGAATGTAAAATGAAACACTGACCAGGAGCAGGATTTCAACTAAAAGGATGCGTTCGAGGGGGGAGGGAGGGGAGCACTGGTTTTTCTGGCTAACCGGATGTTATCCTGCCTTCTTTTTTGCTGCATAGGACCAGTTGACCCATTAAACGAGACGTGGCAGACACATTTGTAACATGGTTTAAACACGTTTGTATTTAAAAATTGAACGAAGAACAAAACAAAACACATATTTTGCACATTTAATTATTTGTTGGCTATGTTATGACACACTCAAATCTGCTGATAGACAAGTTTTCTTGGTATAATCTTCATCTCGGCTCTTTTAAGGTAGTATTCCATACCTTTAAAAGAGTACCAAATTATGTCTTTACCCCAAATGTTGTTCTTATATAATATATGCGCGTCAATTTGCTTCAAGAATTCGAGTCAAACGAGGGTAAAAAAGTCAGTTCAAATTCCATCATATCTTTCCAAATCAGTCTTTTTCGTCCTCGTAACCAATTGCAAACTTTATATAAAACTCATATCTTTCATCTCCTTCGAAATTCTCCAGAATCACAATTCCTGACTCCTATCTGCAGTCAGAGCATGTATTTTGTACAAGACTAAAAAATTTCGCCGCTCAAGTCTCCGAAACCCATTTTGTAGGTATTCCAATTACGATCAAATTTCACACTACCATCCATGCGCTTCAAGATGCCAGTCTAACCACCTATATGAGATTCACTGTTGTTGGGTATCAAGACCTTATAGATCCCACTCAACCCGGATTTTTTAAATCCGTAAGCTTTGGAACGAAAAGCAACAGGATTTGTCGTCCTGGATGCATTCGGAATAGATTGGGAAAGTACTATGTAATTATTTATTTTTAAAATTAAGCAAACTAGTTTCGTCAACATTTTGCGATTGCAACTAAATGAAAAGCATTGGAGAATGAATTGATAGTCGGTGTTTTGAGGAAACATCGATATGTCCCTATTTTTCGTATTTAAAAGTAAAAACACGATTGAATTAGAAAGTTGACTTTATTGCTGGCGTGTGCGATAAGTATTAATTTGAATGTTGCTTACAGATCATATGTGTACCAAAATGAGTATAGCATGACCTTAACATTTTATATGCATAATTAACAGTTTTGTAGCATACTAACAGGAGTTTCGTTAATTAGTTAGAAATTATGAGACACCATGGCAATTAATATAAAGGGCAAAATAATAACAAAATGAATGGCATAAAGTTATATGCTCTGCTCCGAACAGTCGGCTTTTATACCTGGAGACGATTAAATAATGGAAAATACTCCATATTAGTTTTGTGCAAATGTTTGTGGCAGGCAAATAGACGCATCTCCAATCTGAGTAACTATAAGAACTGGAGATCCCTATGAAAGTTTCAGTGTGTATTTAGAATTTAAATTTTCTGTTCGAATTACAGTTGCTTCTCTTCAGAATAAGTACAGCGTCTGTCACAGTCGGGTTTTCGACATTTTTTGTTTTATACTATGTATTTAAATTCGTCATACTCGAAAAAAATTTCTTTATGTTGTTATGGTTTGCATCAAATTTGTTAAGTTTGTGTAACATTATGCATTTAAAATTGAATTATTGACAGCAATTAGTTTATTATTCTAAGTTTAAATTTATTGTTTAATTAACATTTTAAAAATAAGTGTTTTTTACTTATTAGATGTCTTTTTTACTTACTCAACTGTCTGCATCATTTTATAACTTTTTAATCTATAGTAGCTATACAAATTACTGAATTACTTGTAGTGTCATATTCAGCTTCTCAAAGAGAATTCCTCGTAAAATCAGCAGACACTTTTGATTTACAATAACTCCTTGCGTTTTTCAGCATATTTCGTGGTATTTCAGTCGCTTTTCTGCCGCGTAATTAATTACAATTCACATCAAGCGTTTTCCACTTCAGTCAATGGGAAACGTGATAAGAGGAATTGGGCATAATTTTTGTTTTTTATGCTCAGACACGCGGCGATTCAATGCACGCTATTGATAAGCGGCCAACAGGCCGAAGCATCAAGCATCAAGGACCAAGTTCCATCCTGCTTCTCAACACTTTGTCCACTTTAATCCGCAGCTCACGTAGCGGAATAAAGGAGGAGAAATGATGGCTTGAGAAGGCATGAGAGGGGGAGGACTTAACCGGAAGTGCAGCTTGCTGGGCTGTCATGTTATAATGGGCGTGGCAATTGTACATTTTCCATTTCAGAGCCAACTTTAATGCAATAATCCTCAACGTCCAACGCACGGACGAGTTGATAACAATTTCAATTTTTATGACAAGTCAACTTGCAACGAAACGACGGCAAACGAACTGCATTCAATGGCAGACGCTCTGCAATAACAACAACGAAAACAACAACGACAACAACAACGACAACAACAATGACAACAAACAATAATAACAAGACCGATTGCACCATTACCGCTGCCGTTGTTGTTGTCGTTGTTGTCGTTACGGCTGCCGTTGTCGTTGTTGTTGTCGTTGCCAACACTCGACTCTGAGACTCTGACTGAGCCGGCGCTTCATGATTTATTGCCGTGCAACACGAAATTCGCCGTATAGTACGTATATTTATGTGTACACAGAAAAAAAAAACTTTTTTAAAATTTAAATTTAAAATTCTGTATTTTAGCATTTTTTTAAGTATGTATTCCGGATTTTATTGTTAAATTAACACAATTTGCCAATAAAATGTTAATCACTTTATACTGAAATCCCGTATTTTTTCCTGTGTACGAGTGTGTGTGTGTACAGTCAGCCAATTTTAGGAGTATTGAAGCGAGTGTGTGGAAATGTAGCTGCCTCAGCTGGGCTATCGTTACTGTGGCTACAATTTTTGGATGTTAGCCAGGATAAAATGAATGCCTACGAGATATATTCCGACCAAGCTTTTGAGTGGCATTAAATTGACGAATAGAACAGGACGGTAGATGATGATATATACATCTACATGTATCTATATCTAAATAGATATTTGTTGATCAAACTCTTATTATTCATTTATCTTTATTGACAGCTTTATCTATTTATTATCATCTTCAAGATTATTATATATTTGTTTACTACAATACTAAAAATAAAACAAATTCGACTATACTGTAGAAATATTTAATCGCTTTCGCACCCTTCGTGCTGCTTTCGTCATTAATATTGATGCACAAATAATTTTCGTTACTTAAATGTTATACTAGTTCTGAAAATAATGGTTGAATTTATAGGGATTTTATTCCAAATAACTGCTCTCATTATTTGCATCTATGAGTATATAGAATTATTATTTATTAACCCTCTAGTGCCCAGGCAAAAAAAGAAATTTGAGTATTCACTAATTTTCAGACATAGAAAATTCGTAGTAAATCTCATCGTAGAGCGGTAAAAGAAAAACTGGCTGATGGAATATTTAGTTATTCATAAAGTTTTGTAGCAATATACTTAAAATTATAAATCTAATATTTTTATATTGATTTTTAAAGTTTTAACTAAGATTTTTTTTACCCCGTCTAGAGGCGGTCTTGGGCACTAGAGGGTTAATTGGTGCAGTAAGTGAAAATATCATCAAAAATTGAATGTGCAATTTATTTATATATTAATAGAACTGACCATGGAAGCTAATTTTAAGCGTCATTGTCCTCGACACACTTTTCGGAGCAGATTTCGGTCGACAGTCACGAAATCAATTGGCAAAGTGAATAAGCAAAAGTGAAAAGAAGCAAACTGTGTTGAATTTGCATAAATTATCAGCTGGCAGTTGGAAGGCGGAATGCACAAATTGAAACAATGAACCGTCCGCTTGTCTTGCTCTCAACAACTGACAGGATTTCTGCCAATTTCTGACTAAAAAATGCTCCCATGGTAGCTGGTAGAAGGTTTCAATAAAATGTCGCCGTCTTTGCTTCAATTTGCGGCAATTTGCGCGTCGTTGCAGCGATTGCATCCTTTAGCATTTTTGGGGTTCAGTCGCTGCATTTTGTCTGAAGGACTCTTGCAAATGGTTCGTGAAATCAGCGCTGCCACGCCCACCCAAAAAAGAGGATGCCGTCGACGGGGGCATACTCGTGTTGACAAAAAAAGGGAAAAAAGGAAAAGAGCAAAACCCAAGCGAAAGTCTGAAATAAAACGCAAAGACATTTGCTTTGCCTTGGATCACTTCATTTCAATTTTTTTTTTTTTTTGTGGTTGCAAAGTCTGCTCTAAATTGCAATTTATTTGCGGTTTGTTGATTTTATTGCACAACTTTGTTTACAATTCTGCTTAAATTTCATTACACGATCCCAGTGAAACGAACCAAGTGAAACGGCCATTCGAGCTGCCTTTTAGCAGAACTCCTAGTCGTCGACGGACGTTCGGAATGACTGACGAAACCTTGATACGAGTATGAATTAATATTTGAACAGCGCCGAAACTGACTGTCAAGAGGAGCGAACTCTGCAGCATTTTGATATGGGGTGGACACCTTTTAAATGGGTCAATGCAAATCAATTCGAAAGTGAACCGTTCATGAATTTCTGATGTACTTACTTCTCAGCCTAGTTAATTTGAGCTTAGTACTTAACACAATCTCAAACTGAGCTAAAGCTCACATACAAGAAAAGCTTTAATGTCTAAACACTGACATAACAGATTTGTGTGATTGAGATAAAGAAGTTTTTAGCTTATTCATCAATGATCTGAACTTACAATTCCAATCACAGACATTTTTTTTTGTACCCGTTACTTAAAAAATAAGTAAAAGGGGATATCGTATTGGTTGCAATTGTTGTAGCTAGGTGGTAATGGCTGATTAAAGTATTTAAGTAATGTAAGTACCTAAAAGCATGCAATCAAAATATTTTAAATTTATTTAAACAAGTAACGGATATCCTATAGTCGGGAGCTCGAGTTAGCTTTTCCCACTTGTATTTTTCTAGGGCTTATGAAATCAAGTTCGTATAGAAACAGGAGAGACAGGATATCTTAGATCCGCCGAAGTTTTGAATTCATGAAGAAAATTGAAATGTAAAATACCTTATACCGGAGCAAGCCCTTAATGATAAGTCAAAAGAAGATTAACCAATTTATTAATAAAATTTTTGATTTCGAATAGAATTACAATAATTCTATGAACATATAAAAACTATTAGTATCTGATGAGTATGTTATTTACATAAGAATATTTGCATATGAAAAATCTATTTTTGATGTACATGTTTCTATTAACAGTAGTAGAAACATTTGGCCAGAAAATCTCCAAGACAAGCTACGACAGAAAACAGAAACGTAAAGTGTACGAAACTTGAATAATCAAAACAAATAAGCAAACAAGCGGGAAAACAAAGTGCCCAGTAAATTAAATAAAATGCTCAGAGTTATATAAAAACTTTGTAGTAGACGGTGCTACAGTTGAGCATACTTGACTGTCGTAGACCCCGTACTTACTATGGAAAAGCAAACACTGCTAAAAATAAAATATAAATCGCTATTGGTATATATATCTTAAACAACAAATAAGTTTTTCATACTAAGACTTGATGTTCGACTGATTGTTCCTATTGCAGCTATATGATATAGGGGTCCGTTTTCAACCAAATTTGGTCAGGATGTTTAACACCATCCCATTTGCATATTCTTTTAGTTTGGTTCAGATATCTCAAAGAACAAAAAAGCTTTTCATACCAAGACTTGCTTTTAGACTGATCGTTCCTATGGCAGCTATATGATATAGTGGTCCTGTCCAAAATCTAAAAAAAACTCGATCTGCTTGCAAAATAGACGAACCTGCGTACGAAGCTTGGAGTCTCTAGCTTTTTTAGTCTCTGAGATTTAGGAGCCCTGTACTTTTTTAAGTACGGGGTCTAATTAGAACTCAACACAGTGCAAATGTTTTGTAGACACTACGTAGATACAGACTGAAATATACAAGACGCAGATACAGATACAGGTCACCTATACTGCGGCTTACGCTCTCTAGATGTGTCTGCAAGTGAGGAATATGAAGCAATGAAGCCGCCCTCGGTAAATTAGAAACCAAAGAAGAACAACTGCAAATTTTAAACGGATAAGTCGAGCTTTTTTTTACACTTAATGAAATACAGTTTAGCGGCCTTTTCAATATCATGTCATTCCGATTTTAAGGAATTTAAAAAAGGAACTAAAATAAGCATTTAAGTTGCTTTGCATAATAATAAATAAATTGTTCATAATTTTAAAAAAAGAAATGGTGTCGTGTTGTTTTTCAAACCACACATCTATTAAAAAATTTTATGAATGCTTTTTAAAGAGGTTTTTGTGCAACTTTTACAATTCGCTTATCCTTTAAAGATTGTTATCATAAGGCTATGCATTATAGCTTTGAGCAAATAAGCCTCATAGTTCTTGTCAACACCGTAACAAAGTTATTAACCTTCTTCGACCGCACACACATACGCAAAAGGACAACCAAAACAAAGGCAAATAAGCAAGGACAATAAAAACGAATTGCCTCAAAGTATGCTGGAAAAAGTTGTTTGTTTATGTGTGTGTATGTGTGCGTGCAGGCGTAACCAAGGACACAAGGCAGGAAAACCAAAAATGCAAACATATTTGCAAGATCCCAGAACAATTCGTAGCATCTAGAGTCCTTTTTCAGGTACATCGGCAATGTGTACGGAACGGTGCGTCGGGCGCAAATGCTGCGCCAACTGACATTATCAGCCTTCATTCATGGATACCAACCGATTCGGCAAAAGCCGATTCAAGTCATGCCGAGAACTGGCAAGTGGAGAATAAAACAAATCGAGATGGAGCTGGAGCTCGAGCAGCCTTCTATGTCCTTCGTGTGCGCGAGAAAAGTTTGACAGCCACTGGAAGTGCAAACAGGGATAAACACAATGGAAGTCCCAGCAGCTGTGAGAGAAATTAGTAAACTGAGCTTAAAGCTCATGTTAAGAGAGGGCGAACAGCCTACAAGTGGCTTGAAAGAGAGGACAAATAAATGGGACCTACATGGTCCTATACCACTCTCTTTATTTCTCTTTCCCTCTCGGCTATACAATTTCTTGGTTTTTACTCTCTCGCGCTCTCTTGCTCTGTGTAGGCGCCCTGTAGTTTTTCGTTTGTAAAAGCCATTTTTCATTCATGCGAATTTACTTTAAATTAATTTTTTTGGTGGTCATAAATCATTTTTGACTCTGGGACCTACGCAGGGAATGACTTTCAACGTGTTTGTGTGTGAGTGTGCGAGAGAATGTGCGTCTGTATTCGAGTAGGTGTCTGCATGTGCTCTTGTGCATGAATGAACATGCGTGAAATTTGAAATAATTTTAGCTAGTTGAAGCATTGAAGGATTTTCAACATTTGGGTCAAGTGAGTGCTGACTCGCAATTAATGCAAGTTACAGGTTGACCTTAGAAAGCTAATAATTTCGTTTCTAATCAAATCATTTAGAATTCAATTATTTTTATAAGTGTATTGAATATTGGTAAATAAAAAAAAAGTATAGTTTTTAGTATTAGTACAGTACAGTACAGTACAGTACAGTATTAGTCTCAGGCCTTTGATAGAGTGTGGCTTGACGGCCTCATGCACAAAATCAAAACGACACTCCCTGTTTACACCCACAAGCTACTCGAGTCGTACCTCTACTATAGAGTCTATGCAGTGAGATGCAACGTTACTACGTCTGACGACCACATAATTGAAGCTGGAGTTCCTCAAGGCAGCGTACTGGGGCCAACCTTATACGTCATTTATACATCGGACATCCCTACAAACGAGAGCCTAACAACATCCACGTTTGCTGACGATACCGCGATCCTAAGCCGTTCCAGGTGCCCTATTCAAGCAACATCAAAACTAGCTGATCATCTTGTGGAAGTGGAGAAATGGCTTTCAGACTGGCGTATTAAAATAAACGAACAAAAGTGCAAACACGTAACGTTTACCCTCAACAGGCAAACCTGCCCTCCGCTAACTTTGTATAACACTCAACTCCCCCAAGCTGATGTAGTAACGTACCTTGGCGTCCATCTTGACAGGCGGCCCACCTGGAATGAACATATTAAAGCTAAGAAAACGCACTTAGCTCTAAAGTCCATTAACCTTCATTGGCTTTTAAACGCTCGATCTCCCCTTTGCTTGGACTACAAGGTCCTATTGTACAGTTCTACTCTAAAACCAATCTGGACCTACGGCTCGCAGCTATGGGGAAATGCGAGCAACAGCAGCATTGATATCATTGAGCGAGCACAATCCAAGATCCTGAGAACTATCACTGGGGCACCATGGTATGTTCGGAACGAGAACATTCTTAGAGATCTTAACATTGTAACCGCGAAGGATGAAATAGCAAAACAGAAGGCGAACTACAACATCAAGCTATCTTCACATCCAAATCTTCTTGCAAGGCGTCTAACTCGGGTTTGCAATCGAACCCGCCTCCACCGCAACGACCTCCCAGCCCAGCAGTAATATATCGGGGCCCCCAGACCTTAATCAGTCGTCAAGACTGTAAATAAGTTATAATTATAAGATTTTTAAACTTGCTGTTAGTCCCGACAAGGAGAAGATCCAGCAAATAAAGCAAAAGTATAATAAAAAAAAAAAAAAAAAAATATTAGTACAACTTAATATTATGTTTTTTAAAGAAATCTATTTTTTTGTAATTTTTCTTTTTTTTTAAGTATAAATATATATAAATTTAAATTACTTAGACTTGTACTCGTAGATTTACTGCATGCAGTTTTCGAACCGACTCGCGTTTATAATTCAACTCATTATGAATTGAGTGAGTTACAGCGAAGCTTAAAGCTCACACCCTGTTTGAAGGCAGCTCATAATTTCGAGTATATGTAGATATGTATTTGCAACTACCTCAAGCAAAGCTCAATGGAGCTCTCTCACGCAGCTTCCCGAAAGTCACGCATAATGAAAAGAAAAAAGCTTTTGGCTGCCGCCTCAGCCAACATGCGAGCAGTAAAGTCACGCTCTCTTTTTCTCTCTCTGGGCATCGTTCGCATGTTGATTCCAGGCACGAGCAGACTGAACTCGTCCGTAACTTTCCAGACACGTTCACGTTGTTAGCATCCCAAGCAGAGCTTGGCATCCAATCGGTCGCCTGCAAAAGATGTTCGGGCGCGAGCTGAGGCTGGCAGTTCGGATTCGGGTTCGGATTCGGGTTCGGGTTCATTCCTGCAGTCACTTCCAGCGTCGCCTGGCTGCCAATTGCGGGCTGTCAGCGTATTCAGTTGGTGTTCCGGTTTCGGGTTGTGCTGTTAGTTGCCTTTTCCTGCACAGAGCTAAGCAGAGTCCAGCGTCCAGAGTCTCGCGTCTCGGTCGTGCCTGTGCCTATTCTATGCCTGTGCCTCTGTGACAGTGTTTGGCATTGGCATGTGAGTGTGCGTGCTTTTCTATCCGTGTGTGTGTCTCTGTGCCTGTGTGTATGTGACTGTGTTGTCTGTCGCTAACGGTGCGCGCGCGTTTGAGACAAGTCTTTGTGTGTGTTTCTGTGTGGAAGCCAGTGTGACCATATGCATGTGCGTGTGTGCGTTTATTGAGCACCACAATACTAATACTAATTCGAATACTAATACATTAACATACACACTACACGGCACATTAAAGCGCACAGCAGGATGCTCAAATTTACAGACTTAACCCACTAGCAGGTAAATCGAACAAATTAAACAAATTAATCAGAAACACTATTACAATATACATAAATATGTATATCTATCTGTATATACGATATCTAGGTATTGACTGGGTCTTCAAAGTGCGTGCGTGTGAGAGTGTGTGTGTGTGCGTGGAATTGAACATTTTGCCATTGTGTGTGTGTGTGTGGTGCGCTTTCCAACTGGAGGAAATTGATATTCTTATTTCTTCTTGTGCTTTTTTGCAAAAATAACGGCACGATGCTCTCGCTCTCTGCTTTTGTGTGTGTGTGTGCGTATATGTGTGTGTACGTGTGTTTGTGAAAATTCCATTATCATCATCGTCCTCGGTGGCAACATTGTTGTACACATATTTCTTCTTCTGTCCGCCAAACCCTCCTGTCTCCCACCCACCCTCTTGGCTGCCTCTTCCTGCCCAACTCTATATCTCATCATCTATGTATTTTATTTACTGGTTGCTTTTCTTTTTTTATTGCTGCGGAAAAACGAATTGCGAAAAGCGAATTGCAAATGGCAGGCAAATTTCTAATTGACCATCAAATAAATGTTTCAAATTGCAGTAGCTTCGTCGACCCCAGCTAAAAAATATTTTAGTATATATATGTGTATATATTCCACCTAAAAAGTTGAAAATGACAAAATGGAGATAATAAAAGACTTTGAAATTGTGCTGACATTGTCAACATGTGAACATTTCTTGTGAATATTTTTAAAACGTGAAAAAAATCCTATAGTTTCAGTAAAAAACATTGCTATAGAGATATCTCTTAAAATTCTCAAATCGTGATGTTAGAGTTTTAATACAAGCAGTATTGGAGCTTTTGGCTGAGAGCTTTAACAAAAGCAAATCTGTGGAAATTTCTCAATTTATACTTATTAAAAGAATTTATAAACATTTCTTCTTTTTACATTTTACTTCCATTTCCTTTTCATTTAAATTTATATTACGCCTAATTGAAAGCATATTTGTTGGTCTCTTTACAGCATTAATATGTTAGATTCAGCCCAACCACAAGCAATGGATTTCAGCTCGAAATAAAATACAAATTAATCAACTCTAATAAAATATTTATTTAATACTAAGCAATATTATGATGATTGAGTGAGAAGCACCAAAGTTATTAATTAATCGAAAATCGGGCTTGTGCTTGTGAAATTTAACGACAGAGAAAGAAGGATTATCATAAATTGAAAGACAGCTGAAAAAACTGTTACTAAAGCAATTAAAAAAGGCTTAAAGCAAACAAAAATTTATAAGCAGCTCAAACTTAACTAACACTAATGAAAAAAATATAAATAATTTGTTTAAATCTACAAAATAAAAATGGAAATTTTGAAAATGATTGTAAATATTTATAGATACTAAACCATCTGTACTTAATGCATATACAAATTCGAAAAAAATTTCAATAAGTAAAGACGATGATGAAGGACACATTTTTCGCTGATTGAAAAAAGTTTTAAATATTAATTGTAATACAACATTTTCTATTATATAGAATGTAATAATCAACCGTAAATAAACTCAATAAGCAACTGAAACACGCACAAGATTGAATAAAATTAATAAATAATAAATAATAACAAATTTTAATTTAAAAAAAAGTATTTAATAAATTGGCTGCATTTGATAATTTGCATTGACTTACTATAAGTAGTGTGACAAGAAATTCGATGCAAATTTATTCATTATTCAATTATAAAGACAGGCAAATTTTCAATCATTCGAGACACACATATTTTATAATCGCAACTAACTTAACTAATTGAAACACAAAATATTACTTTTAATAATAATAATATAAACTACTAATTATCACAATTGAGCTACAATTAATTCATTAATTCACCTAATGTTGTATGAATGCATAACTATTTATACGATTCATAAATAATATTGAATATGAGCATAACGAAGCTGCAGAAAATTTGATAAATAATTTAATATAATAAACGAACAATAAATGGAGTATTTATAGTATTCGACTAGATCAACTAAATATTTATACATATACACAACACCCAACCAATTGGAAAGTGAAATATTTCAATCAATTCGAAAGAAAAGGTGAGTCAAGTCTTAATTATATTTATTTCTTATATGAAAAGTAATAATTTAGATTTTAATATTTGGCTAATTGATATTAAAATCATGGGAAGCTTTTAAGAAATTTAAAGTGATTCAAAAGAAAATTCTCTGCTAATCAAATTGACTTAAGTAATATTTCTAGAATTTTTAAAACTGTTTTTTAATCCAAAATTCGTACTCGTTAGTTCGGTTTTTTAGTCAGAAATCGAAGAAATACTAAATATATGAAAACCACTACTACACTAATTTTACGGAATGCTCCATTCCCAGCACTATTGCCCCAGGTGCAGTGTGTCCCCAAGTAGCCAAAGCTTTGACTTTGGTTTCCTTTACTTGGATTTCGCTTCATGGGTGAGCAGTTTAAAAGTGTTCCATTGACCCTTGTCGCTACGTACCCGTAGTGGGGAATGGGGGGCATTCAAAGTGAGTAGAATGGTTGATTGGGATGGTTGGACAATGCCCAAAAGCAAACAGCAGCCACAGCCACAGCTCTGACTACAATAAAAAAGCAACGAACAATTGCCAAATAAATAACTTGACGCTCGCTCAGCGCGTTTATTTGCTTTTGTGACGAGGCCTGGGCTTGATTTTCATTTTCATTTCGCAAACACGCACATATATATTGTACATACATATAGATACACGAATAGCGAGAAACAGGAAGAGAGAGAGAGAGAGTGGGAGAGTGAGCATACATTCAGTCGCTAGACTGTTGCATATTAAAAGTGCCTCAGCTTCCTGTTGTTTTTCTTATTTTTTTGCCGTTTTCATTCTTGTTTTTTTTTTTATTTCTTTTTTTTTTTCATCCGCTGCTCATTTGGCTGCCTAAAATCTGCATCTACATACTCTCTCCTCTCATTTCTGTCGTCACAAACTTGGTACTTGCCTTTCTTGCTTTTTCATTAATAATATGACACAATTCCTAAAGCATTGTCCTGGCCAGCTGCGCCTGAGAGCACTTTTGGCTTTGACGCCTCCTTATGCTCATTATGCTCATTTGAGGCTTTGTCTTCTAGCCTCGCACTGGCAGCTAACGTCTTTTGCCTTTTCTTTCATCATTCATTCATGCAACATTCACAAACACACGAGCAGTCACACACCCACACACACGCATACATACACACTGATACACGTACATCAGCAAATCCAAATGCAAACAGAGGCTGCGAAAAACAAAAGTGCAATATTTGTGTAGGTGTGTGAGTGTGTACAAATTTCAGATACCCTTCCGAATTATTCCAAGCTCTTGTAAGATTTAACAATTCTAAGTTAAATTAATTCCATTAATTTATTTATTCTTTATTTACTGTTTGGAATAGCTTATGCAACTATTTTATGATAGATTTAAAAAAATATTTTTTTTTTAGTAAAGTTGATGAGAAAGAGTAAGTTGGACTTGCATTATTTGTTTTTTAAATTTTATAAATAAGTTTAAGAATCGGATTATGAAATTAGTATTTTATTACAGAAATGTATTACATACTTTTAAGGGCAATTTTGCAATTACGCTTTAAATTTAAATTGAAAACAGATTCGAATAAAAGCACTTCTTTTAGTTGATATAATAAAGAGAACTTGCTACCCTGTACTTGAGTAAATGACTTTCATGTTAAGTGTATTGGAGAGTCGTCAAGGAATCGTTTTTACTTTTATTTGTTGACTGTTGATGGTCGGCATGCTTAATTATGTGGCAGCCATGACTGACTGTCACAGTGCCACAGTGACTGGATGGACACACGCACACATTGACACACTCGTAGGCGCTCGCGACTCATCGTCATCGTCGTTTTGATGTGGCAAGTTGGAGAGACTCGGGACTAAAGTCCTTGTTGCGCTTGTTTTTTTCTTATAACTTGTGTTTGGCCGTTGTTGATGAGTGTTGTCGCCTTACTGTTCTTGTTGTTGTTTTTGTTGCTGGTCGTTTTTGAAGTGCTCCGTTGTAGTGGGTGTCATGTTCGTTTAGTTTTTGTTGTTGTTGTTGCTGTTGATGTTTGCCTGGCACTTTGAGGCGACGCCGCCTGCTTACTGCTTTTTATGTATGAAGGACCTTAAACTTTCTGGCAAATGAAAATGGCCACGAACGAAGATGAAGAAGAACAAGGAGAAATATATGATAAAAGCAAAGGCGACGAAAATAACAAACGATTTTAGATTTGAGCATCTAAGAGATACTCTGTCCTCTGCATATTTATTGTATGAGCTTTGTGTTTAATATATTTTTAAAATTACTCAGGATGCTAAATAAAGAGTACAAAATGACAACGATTTATATGCTGTGACATTACATATAGTCTTAATTTAACGTATACGTTTTCTGAATATAACACATACTTAAATCATGAATTGTAAACTCAAATTTTAATATGATTATTTTTATTATACCCCTTAAAAAATAAGTAAAAGGGTATATTGTATTCGTTGCAATGAATAGCAGGGAGAAGGAAGCACCACCGACCCTATAAAGATATTCTTGATCAGCTTCAACAGCAAACTCGATTTAGCCATGTCCGTCCGACCCTCTGTCCGTCCGTGCGAGATCCTAGTCTCAGAGACTATAAGAGCTAGATAAACCAACTCTGGCACACAGACTTTTAAAAGCCCCAACCCCCCTATTTCCGTGCAGAAAATCGAGAAAAACCACCACACGCATAGTTTTTAAGATATTGGTATTTTTTTTTTTTTGCTAATTAACGTTAACTCCTATTATTACCTATCATCCTACTAATTAGTAACAAGCTCGGACAAATAGAAAGGGGGTAATTTCTAATGTAAGTTTTTAAGCAAAAGTATGCAATAAAAATATTGGTTATAAACTTAAATAAGCAACGGGTATCCTATGGTCGGGAGCTCGACTATAGCCTTTCCCTCTTGTTTTTGCGCACGACTTATAAATTGTAGTTAGCTTTTTTGGACTGTCACATAGATTTTCATAAGCCCATGCTGCCCCTTTCCATACTTTGTGCCCGAAGAACAAACAGCTACGAAATGGCGTAGCCACATTTTTAATCACAGACTGCGCCGCAGTTTTCTGCCTACCATTTGCAAAGTTTCTCACGTGTGTTACTTTTGTTGTTGTTGTTGTAAGCGTAGCAGCAACAAAAAGCCTAGAGACAATGCGAACACATTTCTAAAGCTTGACAGCGTTTTTATAACCTTCGCATCCGAAAATAAAAAAAAAAGTTTTAAGGTTAGAAAATATCGCTTTATTATTGTTGTGCCACTTAATTTAAAACTAGGCCAGCTTAGAAATGGCCCCTAACTTAGAGAAAGATAAGGTCACAGAAATATTAGAACTCGCGAACCGGCTAAAATGCTTTTAAAATGATTCGACTTTAACATATTTAAATAGATATTTAAAATTTTGTAATTTATTTTTTCAGATAAAATCTGTATATTTGAAAAAAAAAAAACAGTGACATAGGTAAACGATTATATAAATGCGGGAGCATAACATAGGGAAAACTTATTTAGGTTCGTCTTTATTGTAAGCAGATCAAGTTTATTTTAGAATTTGGTTAGCAGCCATAGGAACGATCAGTCGAAAATAAGTCTTAGTATGAAAAACTTTTTTGTTGTTTGATATATCTAAGCCAAACAATCAATCATCAGTCCTTCGGCGTACTTAATGGCGCACCTGTAGCCGCAGGTGCCGAGCATCCTTGTTGGGCGAAAAGTACATAATTATATTGATATTTGTAGCAATCTATACTATGTTATTTTAATCAGTGCTCCAACAGTTGAGTATTCTAGTTTTTATAAAAATTAGCTACATACAACTTTTGTGCATTATATTTTCAGTAGTTATTATCTTGACTTATTTTTGGATTTTTTACTGCTTACTGGGGAATTTAAGCCAATTCATAATTTAAGCGTTTGCCCAATCATTTGGGAACTGCTTACATTGTGTTCTATGTGTAAGTTGGCATAGACTCTGACACTGACTGTGAGACACCTCAACACCTTGGTAGTTAAACTGTCTGCTCGCATCCACAATCTGTCCCCATTCCCTCTACAATCCCTTGGACCAGCCAGTTACGTGTCTGTGCATTGGGCACCAGATGTCACATGGGGTTGTTAAAAGTTTTCGACGCTCGCAGCTTGGATAATTTAGCAGAGGGACACAGATTAAGATTAAGAGTGAGAGTGAGAGAGACAGAGGCGGAGTGAGAGGGAGAAAGGATGTACCTTACGCTCTCTACGTGAGATAATGCAAATTTATGGCTGGCAATTAGCGGGTCGCGAATCGTAACCAAAGCCAAGGTAATAACTCAAGCGAACGAAACGAACTTGGACTAGCCAAAGTTTCAGCCTAATTGCAGTTGGCGAACGTGCCAAATCTCGGCCAAAAGGGAGCGCCATGTGCAGGGCTTGCTCGAGCAGACAATGACAAAACCAAAATTCAGTTAGCAAGTCCTCTAACCATTAATTATCAAAGGCGGCGCGTCGCATATGTGAGCTAACTGGAGCATAAGCTGCACATACAGCAGATACAAATATAAAGCAAGATAAATATGTACATACATATGTACAGTTACAGATACAACACAAAGCAAATGCTGTGAATGCGGGCGTGAAAAGAAAAAATAAACACAATCGGCGACTGAGGCGATAACTGTTGGTGGCACATGCCCCAAGCAAAGGACTACCACTGAAAATGTATCAACACTTTTCGCTCTCAGTCACAAAGGCAACGTGATGTATCTGAAGCTGTAGCTGTATCTGTGCCTGTATGTGTATCTGTATCTGTATCTGTTGGCAACACAGCGCAAGGCATCAGTTGCAATCTGACTTCAATTCAATTATTTTAGATTAGAATGTGACTGTGTCACAAACACACACACCCACACACAGATTCTCTCACACACACACGCACACACAGAGACTTGTTTCTATGTCAGCTGTCATTCATCCGTTCATATGTTCATTTTGTTGGCTCGCCGGAGAGAGACGGGCAGAGTTGAAGACAGAACGCAGGATACGTGCCCCGTGACGCCTGTTTCTGCATTGACAGTTGATGCCTTGTGTCCGTCCATCAGCTGTGCGACTTTGCTTAGGTATGTGTCTGTGTGTGAGCATGTGTGTGAGTGTGTTTCAGCAGACGCCCATAAAGAGAACGGTAAATGGGAGAGTTATTGTTATTTAAATTGAGCTTAAGTTTTACTTAAAATTATACATAAATAAAATATAACGTGTGTTCCACAAATCTCTTGAGACTTTGAGGATAATTGCCAACCCTTTGAAATGTTGTTCTTCCTTAAATGTCAGAGATTTAAAATTTTTTAACATATTCACAAAGTCACAAAAATCGACTAATACCAATTTAATTTCCATTTTAACAAAATTCAACAAAGTTATGACTTATGTAATTAAATTTTTTGTTTTTATCTATATATTAAGAAATAATTTAATTTATTTTATCTTTTTGAATTGGTTGCTTAGTTTCAAGAACATGAGAATTGCTTGTGGGTTGTAAAACAATAGATTTGTATATAATGAAATTGAATCATGCGTAATAAAATAAAAAACTCTATGTCAATATAGAGCGGCAGATAATTTTTCTACTAAGTAAAATATTACTCATATTTATAAGTTATAAATGATAACCAACTATAAATGTAATGTATCTTTCAGTATTATTTCTAGCTGTCTTGTGTGCTTGAAGTTTTAGATAAAGTGTATCTATGTATCTTTTGACAGTGAATACCGCATTCTCGTTATGTAAACTACCTTTCTCTCTCTCTCTACTCTCTCATTTTTCGAGTTTCTACTGACCTCGATATCTGTTTTCTAAGCAGTTAAGGTGTGTGCAGCAGGTAGATACCGTTGTTGTACTAAAGTGTACTAAAAGTGAACCTCTCTCTTTTTTTATATTTATTTTCAAACCGGTTTCGTAAAGTGTAACCTTAATAAAAAATCATGAGACTTTTTCCCAGGGTAAATGTTTGAACTTCAAACTTATCGAATCATATTAAATCCGCAGGAATTAGAATTATGCATTAATTCCGCCTTAACGCCTGTTTGTGACTCATATAACAACGCAGTTGAAAAACGAATGTATCTTAGTGTAGATATAGCTACTTTGTAGCTTATCAGCATCTTAAATGCGGGCAACTTGAGAGCGACTTATTAAGCGGGTATTACGATAACTCAGACACCAGAAAACAGATTCATACTCACACTCAGACCAGCATTCAGCATTCATTGTCTGTTGATGCAGCAACAACAGCTGATTGACATTCGCTGCATCGCCGCTTACACTATGCTACAAGATAAGAAGTTGAACAAAGTTGTGGAATTATTTCAGAATGAGCCATAAGATAGGCTCTAATTAAAAAGATGTTTGTTTTCGATCGGACGAAGAACATGAGACTTACACAGAGAGAAATAAAATGGTCCTAAAATAAAGTTCGAATGACGTCGAACTAAGTGTTTAATCTATACTTGATACAAGATCAAATTTTTGAATATGAGCATGAAAACTCTTGTAACAAATACAATAAAATCATAATTTAAAAGAAATGATTAATGTAACAAGAATAATATTTTTTTAACAGAAATGAGTGACTAGAGAAAGATTGTCAGTTTGTAAAATACTTAAATTTGTACACTTGTACTGTTGAATTTGCAATTAGATAATAAATTTAACATGGAATAAGAACGAAATGGACACCATCATTAATTTGAGTTTGACTGATGATTTGGGTAATAAAATACTGAATTTTTAAAAAAATTCGAAAGTCGACATCATTTATTTAAATTTCAGTGAGTAATCAATTGGACGTGTGAGATTTGAAGTATAAAATACTCGACAGTTTTACTCAGTGTATGTACGTGTATGTGTAATACTCCAATAGTTGGTCATTACGTTCAATTCATTAGGAAATTAATTTGAGATGTATATTTGATATAAAGTAGTGACAAAGAATTTTTTCGTTTTGTTGTCCAGTGTATGAATGTTATGATTGGCTTTGCTGCCTGCCTGCTCTCCGCTCTCCGCTCTCTGCTCCCGGCTGCCTGCCTGCTTTCCTCTACCTCCTGGCGAGGCGCAGCAACCCTCGGTTATCAGAGGCAATCGAATAGAGCAAGGGTCGCTTTGGTCCCAGTGTCGGTCTCGGGACTTATCTAGCTAGCGGATGTTGTTGACATTTGAGGGATTTGGGCAGCTCTCGAGAGGGCGTCTTTTGCCTGTACAGTTCAGTTGTCGAGTGAACCTCAGCTTGAACAGTTCAGCTCTGTTGTGTTCAGTTGAGTTCAGTTTATTTGTGTTTAACAAAGTGAGAGAGAGAGAGAGAAATGAAGCAAGAGAGAGTTTCAGCATGTCTCTGTGTGTGGCTGTGTCTCTTGGGCAGCTGTGTGGCACTCAGAGAGCATTACTGTGAACGCAATGTTTCTGTCAGCCGCGTGGTGCCCGTGACCAAGCAGCGAACGGTGGTTAAGCAACCGTCCAAATGGACGCCATGGAAGAAGCCAAAGCAGATCACCGAGAGCTATGAGACGCAGGAGGAGCAGATTGGCTATAAGCTGGTCTCCGAGTGCTGCCCGGGATATCTGCAGGTGGAGTCGGGTCTCTGTGAGCCCATCTGCGAGCGCGGTTGTCCGGCCTTTGCCAGTTGCGTGGCGCCACAACGCTGCCAGTGCACTCCGGGCTATGTCTCCGCTCTCAGCCATCGCGATGGCAGCCATTACTGTGAGCCGATCTGCGAGCGCAGCTGTCCAGCTGGCTCCGAGTGTGTTTCGCCCAACACATGCGCCTGCAAGGATGGGTACAAGGCGAAACAACCAACTGGCGATGCTGTAAGTGCTCCCTGTGAGCCAACTTGCCAGCTGGGCGATGGCTGTGCCAATGGCCAGTGCCTCGATGTGGAGCGCTGCGTCTGCAACGAAGGCTACATTTGGACCACGATCACCAACAGTTGTGTGTCCTCGAGCGATGATGAAGCCTCTCGACTCGAGGAGATTCAACAGTTGAGGTCCAGCACAACATCGGACATATCTGAGACTGCTGAAACTTCTGCTGTAGCTGTTGCTGCCGATTGTCCCAAGGGATTTGTCCTCTATGTGGGCGAATGCCGTGCCGAGATCTTTGAGAGCAACGAGTCCCCAGTTAAGGACTGTCGCTCGACTGGCTGTGGGCCACATCAAACCTGCAATGAGCAACTGGGCAACTGCAGCTGCAACCCTGGCTACGTTGAGGATGAAAAAAAGGTTGAAGGCTCGAAGCTTTCGTGCCATCGCAGCCTACTCGGCGATATTCTGAGCATCGATCAGGCCGCCGACGATGAGAACGAACTGAATATGTTCACCATTCCAGTTCTTGGTGTTGCTTCTGGCTTTTTGTTTGTTCTCGTGATTGCCGGGTTGATCACTCGTCGACGAGGCCGTGGAGGAGACCAGGACAACGACTCGCAGCCAAAGGAGGCGGTCCTGCAATGCGAATTCACGCAGAAATCCTACGATGTGGACGAATGGGTGCCATAAGGAGTTCATGGCATCTGAATGGGCTGTGCTAGTTGAACTTTGATTGTTAGTTGATAAGACTATAAGAAATACATTTTATTCAGTTTATATATCAAGCTTGTTTTTAGTTTAAACTTTGATTGAATTCTTTTCCTGCTAAGAATATCTAGCACTTTCATTCCTTTGTTTATTTGTATACTTTGGATATAATTTGTGTGACTGCAAACAAAAAAAAGAGAGAGAGAGAGAGAAAAACTAGTGAGGGAGAGACATATAACTACATATTCTCTGCATTGTATATCTATTCTGTTTTCACTTTCTCATGAGTTTCCATTGGGCTCTTTTTTACGCTCGGATGGGGCTCTAAAAATATTGCATTGGTCCCATTTTTAAATGAATTTCCGTTGAAGTCGATGCATAAATATGAAAATATATTTAAAACAATGCTAACTCCGAAACGACAGGGAATTCAAAAATTGTGAAAGGTTGTTTTATTATAAATTGATATTCCTGATTGGTGGTGAAGATTTTTATTGATTTCAGGAAATCATTAACTAAACAGGTATATGTGGTTTTAAATTCGAATCCTGAGCGCTTGTATTAGTGCTATTGGAATATACATAATTTATGTGAAATTTAAATTTATTTTTTGCAAAAAAAATGAATTTATTTTGAGATTTAGAAAAATTACTACAATATTTCTTCTTTTATAAATTTTCTGAGAAAACAATGAATGAACTGCTGTCGAGTCTCAAACCGATAAGTTACATCTTCAATTTATCAATTGTCTGAAGAGAAACTTAAACGAAAACAGTCATTCTTCAAAGATATGATTTCAAGGGCGAGTTGATAGTAAGAATACAAAAAAGACGATAAATAAAAGAAATTTATCGGGGAGTTCAAAAAGACAATGTCAGTTATCTTCCTCAAGCTGACGAAAGCAATAGTAAACTTATGTAGATTATAATATATAATTCCAGCTTTTATAATTCCTGAAATTATGCAATTTTGTATAAATAATTATGAAAAATCCATACCTATTGGGAATAGTTGCATAGAACACATAAGAAATGTGTTTTTTGATTATATTGTTATTATTATTATATTGCATTTAAATTTTTCGAAGAGCATTTTGATTACAGTTAAGTTACACGATTTGGGCTTAACTCTCAAAATTTAAAATTTACCCATTATTTATTAGCAATAACGTATTATATCAGGAATACTGTTGGAATTTTGTATTTTATAGGAAACGCCTTAAGAAATATAAATATGTTTATTTTCAGATAATTTTTTATTTGGTATTTAAATAAACATTATTGTATAGCCAAGTAATATATTTTACTAAATCTATTATAATTGTTTTTATTACAATTTTTCAACAGTGTAAAATTATGCTTAAGATAACTATAAAATTGTATTTATAAATTGACGAGCATGTCCGAGCAGTCGTATACAGTAATATTCTAAAATACATATATTAAAAAAAAAAGCCAAAGAAAAATAAAATGTCTTAAGGCAATTTGGAATCGTTTTCATACTGGGAATTTTCTAAGCATGTATCTTTAGCTCTTCTTGCAGCTGTATCTATATCTGTGACAGTGACACAAAGATCTTTTACCCATAATCGCTGCACATTTATATATTTTTCGTACTAAGCCAAATGGCAAGCAAGGAAACACACAAAAGCCCATACGAGAGCTTTAAGGTGCGCAAAAGGGAGAGAGATACAGAAAAAAAAGATAGAGAGAGAGACAGAAAGAGAAAGAGAGATAGTAGAGGGTAAGAAGATAGCATGTAAGAGAGCCAAAGAGTGCGTGAGAGTGCGTAAACTTTGGCAGGCGTGCAAAATCTTAGAAAAAAAGAATATAAAAATAAAGAAAAACCGAAAAACAACAAAAAGCAACAACAAGACATCCAATTTCTGACAGCAGCAGCATCCCCCCTCCCAGCAGCTACCCTTCCGTTCAGCCCCTCCCACGCCTGTACATTTCCTGTGGCATTGTCGTTGCCCTCTGAGCAGCAACAAGGATACTTAAAGCTTCTTTAATTTTTATGTTGTTTTCTCTTCTCTTTGTCGGCTCGTTGAGTGCGTCTGTGCTTTAGAGTGTGTGTGTGTGTGTGTTGTTGTTGTGCCTCACCCATTCTCTTTGATTGCTTTTGTGCGCGCGTGTGTGTGTGTGTGTGTTTCATGTGTATTGGTAACCTTTGCTGGCTATGCCAACATTTTGCGTGGGACGTTGCCCAAGGACATGGACTCGTTGCTCCGTTAGCCCCGTTTGCCATTTCACTTTACCATTGCCCTGCCTCTTCGTCCGCTTCAGTTTTCAAGTTCTCTTGTTCTCTCTTTATACATACAAACAAACATTTATATATATATTTATATACATTTATATCTTTGTTGTACTTCTCATCGCATCGTTCTCCGCTCTGGTTTCAGCTTACTTAGTTATTTATTTATTATTTGTTGTTTGCAACATTTATTTTTGGGCAAGCTTTAAAAAAATGTGTCAAGTGGCAGCCCAATCTGCATCTAATTGAATTAAACTTTGAGCAGAGTTGCAGTGGGTCGCATACAAAATTCATAAAAATTCAATAGAATTTAACGCTTATAAAATAAATCTTACAAAGCTAGTACCCTGCCAATGTCCGCCTTAAATGTATTTGTAAATTCTTAAGAATGAAATGCTATTTCAATCTGTTTTTGTCATATTAAAAAAAAAAAAAAAAAAACAAAGCTTGTTAAACTTTGCGCCAATTAATAAATATATTCAACATATGCGTGCAAAAATAAGCATATATTTGTACTTAAAAATATAATTAAGCATATTTATAATTTTTTCTCAATGTCACAATGTTAAATTGCTACTTGTCTGTAAATAATGTAAATCATCATCATAAATCATCTTTAATCTCTGAAGTTTTGTTTTGATAACTACCGCTTTATTTTTTTTTATAGAACAATTACAAGTCTCTATTAGTCGATCAAGTTGTGTGATTAGTCATTGATTATTTAGAGTTACTTAAGAATTTTATTAGTACTAAAGCTACAATGTTCTTGGCATTAAATCACATTTTTTAATATAATATTTAATCACTGCGGACGGCAGTCCGCGCTAGTGACGAAAGCAGCACGAAGGGTGCGAAGGCGACTAGCATATATACACAGGAAGAATGGAAGATTTGCTATGACTGTCCGATCAGGTCGAGTTATATACCGATCGAAAGGTATTAATTAAACTTACAAGTGTGCATACTAAGACTTTTGAAAACTCACCTGGTTCGTGAGATAAACAGGTGTAAGTGGGAGGGGCAAAATTTACATTATTGGAGCTAATGGGGCCGTTGGAGCCTTTTTGAATTTTCGTTGAATTTTTTACAATTCTCATCAAAAATACGCGTCGAATGACACCTCGATCATCAAAATCGGACAACTGGTTCAAAAAATAATTAATTTTGAAATTTTGAGTCGCCTTCCGAAAATGAGATGAAAAGTCAGTATGTTTGTTTGTTTGTTTGTTTGTTTGTTTGTTTGTTTGTATCAAAGCGATGATTTAGCTTAAAAGTTTGAATGAGGACTTGTTCCCGCTCAAAAATCTAGAAACGTTTGTTCTACGACTTTTTCGAAAAATCGCTAGTTTAGCGGGAAATCGCTAAAAACCGCTAAAACTAAAAACCCCCATAGTGTCCAAACTATGAAAGCTACAGATATGATCTATATGTCGTTGGAAAGGTACTTTGAAGGGCTCTTAAGCATATCTTCAAACTTTTTTTCTAAAGTACACAGGTAAAAAGCTACAGGTGAAAAAAGGTAATTTTTTCCACATTTTGGCGGTTTTCGAGAAAACGCCGCTAGCGATTTTTTTTAATTTTGAATATGTTTGAGCTTTTAATATTTCGCGTTTTTTGATACATCATGCATAAATTTTTGTTGATTGGTTTGGAAGATATAACCTATTAACTGAATATATACGTTTTACTTTGAATTGGAAAAGGACAGCAGCAACAAAGTGTCATAGCAGCCAGAGTTTGAGAGTGCTGATAAATTTTGCGCTTGGCATGTTGGCATGTGTGTTAGTAAAGAGAAACAGTGTTGCCAGACAGTTTCTTTTTGCTTGTACAAACAATAAACACCGATTGATAAAGTTACACTGTAAAAAAATATTTCAATTGTCAAAACTTCCTATGTCTTATTAAAAAATTTCTGATATCTTATAAAAAAACCTCTTTACGAGGTAAAAGTCTAGTGACGAAAACATTTTCATGCCCCAAAATTTCTGATATCCAATTTTGTGACGAAAAATATTACATTTTACACATGAATTATTAAAAAAAAAATTTTGTCACTGGCTCTGCGCAAAAAAGTACTACTAGTATATACTGGTATTTATTAGTTATGAAAAATTTAGCGCAATGTGTCCAGTGACATAATTTTTTTTTTAATAATTCATGTGTAAAATGTAATATTTTTCGTCACAAAATTGGATATCAGAAATTTTGGGGCATGAAAATGTTTTCGTCACTAGACTTTTACCTCGTAAAGAGGTTTTTTTATAAGATATATGTACACCGAAGGGATGAAGAAACTTGCAGCTTAAATCAACTTTAACTATTTTAATGCATTTTTTTTTACCTGAATAATTTATAAATAATTAATTGGAAAGTTTTAAAAGCAGGGATTAAACCCGATACGAACATCAGTTTCTTGTTTTTTTTTTTAAATAAACAACACATTATTCGTTAAGAATTCTAGTAATTTTTCTTTTCTTAAGAATTATATTTATTTTTTAAGAATTAAAAAACTAAAAATTCAACTTCATCTTTCATCTTGCTTTTATTTGTTTCCTTTTTTGTGTGTACGAGTTTGTATGTAAAACCAAAATTAACCCTTATAAATGAATCGGTTACTAAACGGTTATCCAGGTTTACAAAGTTTCGGCTTTCAGGTTTCAGTCAAATGAAACATTTTTTGATCGGTTTCTGTTACGGCTTTAAATTTCAATCGGTTTTTACCGGTTTAAAGTTAGGTCTTCGGTTAGGGGTTTAATCCCTGATAAAAAGTATTGAATTATAAAAT